>JAUZST010024443.1:0-31232 GCA_034779995.1 Parotocinclus haroldoi
CCCCCCCCCCCCCCCCCCCCCCCCCCCCCCCCCCCCCCCCCCCCCCCCCCCCCCCCCCCCCCCCCCCCCCCCAGAACTCATTTCTGTCTCTGAACGGGAACCTTGTCTGTGACTGGCCAGCTGTGAAGAGCGAATCTACAGGAAGTAAGTGCCAGTAGCTATTTAGCCAGCCTGAGGCGTCTAGTTTTTCTGCTCTGTCAGGAAGTCCACGCGCCACCACAGGTCTCGGCTCCAGCGTTATCAAACGGTACAGAAAAGCCCTCCACACTGCTACCTTTCAGACACAGCAATATTGGATTTCCCATAAACGTGTGCCATCAGACAAGGGAAGCGTTTGGATAGTGGGTGACTGAATGTTGGATCAAGAGAAACATTACATAATAGTGTTTGACATTCTAATGGGTGTAATAGCCAAAATGCACCAAAGTTACAGCAAAAAAAAATGCCTGTTTTTTAATGAATTACCAAAATGTTCTCTGCTGATGGTTAGCTTTTCAAATCAGCCAAGGTTCATGTGTATGAGATATTATGAGGTATATTTATCCAATGTGTGTGGCCAAGGGAGGTAGTCATTTGGTTGCCGTGGGACTAAGCTATTTAAATTGCCTCTATAAGGATTTGTATGCTGGCAGATTGACATGATATTACTTGGTAATGTGTGTAAAGGCAATCGCTTTAGGCTACTGTAGAATCACCAGTGCTCTATGAAAGTCTCTTGCTGCGTTAGCGGCTAGAACTTGTGAATAACTACAAGGTTCTCTGTCCTGTCAAAACAGTTTACCTCATGGTAACATGTTTCACTGACTCTGTTGGTAGGAAATTACCAGACAGCACAGCTTACATTCCTTCGCTAACTTGTGGAGAAATCTGACCAGACGCCCACATGAATCCCACTCATCCTTAGACATGAGGGTAATCTTTTCTACTGTATTTACCCTCCAGTCTGTGGAACTTCAACATGCCTGTCATCTGTGCTTATTTGCTTTCCATTGGTTCTTTAACCTTACCCCCAAGCCTTGTACATGATGTACTGTTTGCACATTGGTGACAGGTCGTAGATAATCCAGACAAAGACCCCACCTCGATCAACTTTTTTAGTGTTATAAGTTCTTGGTTTGAAAAAACCCTGTGTTTTTTTTTTTTTTACCCTGCGTGCACTTTGATACATGCAAGTCTTCGGGTACTTTTGTATTAGATATACCATTGTTTTACTAATTGTGGACCTTATATAATTATTTCTCAGTCACTTTATTGGAATACGACCATAATATAACATTTGCATGAGTATTAAAAAACTGGGAAAATGTAGAAAATGCTTCTTTAGGCCAGAATGACAAGTTTTGTATGACTTTCTTTTACACTTGAGTAATAGCAGCATCTGGCAGATTCATTTGGATGTCAGAGTGACTCCACAGTCAGAAGAAGCTTGGTCAGTAATTGTATATTTGAAAGGGTAGCAGCAAAAAAAAACATTTTTTAAGATGGGGAACAGAAGGAAAACTTTAAGATATGGTGGCACCACTGCCTCGCAGCAAGACGATCCTGGGTTCAATCCCAAGGTGGAGCAGCCTGGGTCCTTTCTGTGTGGAGTCTGCATGTCCTCCCCGTGTCTGCATGTCCTCCCCGTGTCTGCATGAGTTTTCTCCGGGTACTCCGGTTTCCTCCCACAGTCCAAAGACATGCTTGTTAGGTTAATTGGTGTGACTAAAGTGGCCCTTAGTGTGTGACTGTTTGTGTGTGCCCTACGATGAATTGGCGTCCTGTCTAGGTTTGTTCCTTCCCATGCGCTCAGAGTTGCTGGGTGGACACCGGCCGGCTCCGTGTTGATTAAGTGGATTCTAATGGATGTGAAATCTCACAAAGACAAGCTCCCAAAAATTACTATTATATTAAGTATTATGGCGTGATGAAATTTAGACATTTTGGGGCTCAATCAATTGTCAACAATACATTCTATATAGTTATTATAGCAAAACAAATGTGAGGGTGGCCCAAGATTTTTGCAAATACTGTATTTGTACTTTCACATGCAGTGTACAGACGGATTGTATAGTGTTGTAATCGCTGCATTATTTTATTCTTAATAATATGGTATTCTCTTTAATGTATTAGTCTATTTATTGCTGTACGTTATTAGATTTTTTATATGTTTCTCTTTTAATGAAAATTTTTAGCTGCTGTGAACTATTATTATTATTACATTAATTAGGTAACGTTTCATTTGTTTCATTCTTACATATGACATTTATAATGCCTAAGCAGGTTGCGTCTTTGCACATTGTGAGTTCTGTTTCCTGCAAGGTTTCTTCCTTATAACATTCAGGGACTTTTTCTTTGCCACTGTCAACCCTGGCAATTTTGGGATAGCGTCTGGACCTTCCCAGCACCTCTGACCAAGACCAAGTTAGGGCAAAGGAAGAAAAATGGGCATTCCAAACGAAAAACACCCTGTGGGGTCCAAAAGGTCTGAGACCACTAGCAAAAATTCGAATTTTGTGAAAATTGTGGAGACACACTGCAGCAGGTCAGTGACCAGAAACACACCTCAAAGTTCAGCAACAACCACTGGAAGACCGAAAAATGATCAAGGAGTGAAGCTTTTTTAAAGATTGCGATTTTCAGCCATGTCGTTGTCCTGATTACAAGATTCGTATTGGAAATCATTGCATTTTATTTGGGAAAAATGCAAACCAGAAGCACTTTCTCTTGTGATCTCAGACTTTTGGCTTAAAGATCTAGATTAAAGAGTTCACTAGAGATATTATTCTGACACATCTCCAGTGCTGGCAAGTGGAGAGAAAAAAGGCAGCCGAATTGAGCACTGCACGTTGCGAGCAGTGATCACAGGTCGCCAGTTTCGCGGATGTGCCCTAATGGCTCAACACCTCTATTAAGAGCTCGCCTAGAGCTCACCTCAAGAGCCGCTTCAAAGCCACGCGCTTTTTTTGTTGTGACGGTTTATGTATGCGTACCGGGACCGCAAATATATTCTGCTCGTGTGTGGACACACACCTTCCAACTTTTGATGTTGGGTCTGCGTGAGACACAGCCAGTTAGGAAGCAGCGGGGAGTCTAGCAGGACTGGCACATGTTTGGATAGGAGAGACAGACAGGGAGCAGGAGAGAGAAATGGGTGAATCTGTCACCAGGAGGCAGTCTCTGAGGGCGGCCTGTTTTGCAGAGCTAATTAACCCCGGGAAATAATTACACAATATGCAAATTGTGTTGAGATAAGTGCGGGCACTATCAGAGCAGGTAGTCAATCATGTGTGCTCGACGATTGTGCTGCCGTCTGTGCACCTTTGTTTGTGCGCGTGTGTGTTTGGGCCAGGTGCTGGACTCTGCGTGTGGGTGATAAGGTAGGAGGACGTTACCTGGTTTTGCCAGTGCGTCGCAGAGGAGCTCAGGTCTCATTCATTCACGCGCACACAGACACTCCTAGAGTGGCACAATGATCAGTGTGCTTACTGTGAAAGACTGCGTCTGCGGAGAACCCACCGCTGCTAAAGGCTGGATTGGTGGATTTAGATGCTGTTGGTGCTACTGTTTTACCTATAATTATTAAAAGAAGTGCATTATATATTATATCTTTTTTTAAAAATATTTTCTTTACCTCTTCCATGTAGTCTCTTCTCTAGAGGCATTCTGTCTGCATTCAATATAGTGCATTTGTCAGAGGGTTGTGAGTGACGTTAGGTGTGCATTTAGAAATCAATTGTGAGACATAACACAGCCTGGTTAAAAAAAAGTAGGTTTTTTAAGTCTTTGGCCAACTCTGTGCTTTTCTATATTTAATTTGTCCTGTTTTTGAATGTTTAACTTTAATATAAAAATGTCTGGTTTCATTATTAATATGAACTGTATGTGTTTGAGAGAAACCCAAAAAAGAAATACTGATAAACGTCAAATAAAAAAAAGATTTTGACGCTAGCGGTGGGCGATACGGCCCTAAAAGAATATCGCGATATTTTAGGGTACTTTTGCGATAACGATATATTTGGCGATGTATTTCAACAACATAGAGATGCAACATAATATGTTTTATATGCTAAAATACCTGCCGCGACATTTTTTGACTTTCCTCGTACTCAGCTACGTGCTTCTGCTTGAGGTGCTAAAACAGATTAGATTTGTTGTTACAGACCTTTCGCGTAGCTTACGGACGGTTTGTGGTACATCTGATTTATTTGTACCAAAACCACATCAACACTACCGAAGTCGCTCCCCTTTTTGGGACAAACTCCTCCACTGCAGAACCATTTTCTGATGAGTCACGTACTGGACATACACATACGCTGTGTAAATGCAGTACGTCATTACGTAAAGACGTCAGGATATCCCCGATACGGATGTTTCATATCGTCGAAAAAATGATACGGGTATTATCGGAAACGATGTGATACGGTACACCTCTAATTCACTCTCATGACAAGAGCAATTATTCGCTGTAAAAGGACAAAAGATCAGAAACAAAGACGTTGCCGTATCCTTGGAAAGTTTAATAAAAAACAATATTTCACTCAAAGTTTCTTTTGTTGTTTTTTTTTTCATTAATAACATTTGGTTTAGGTGATCACCTTAATAGTAGCTCATTAAGTAAAACTAGAATGGCTGTGTGAAGAAATTGCTTACAATCATGTAGATAGGCTGATTTTAATAAATATTTGGAGTGCTTTTTTATTTCATCCAGAGCGGTAATATGGCCTTGGTTTGTTTGGTCTTTGTTTAGGAAAACATAGCAACAATTCTTGTGAACACTAACACTGGAATGTTATTTTTGATTATTATTGTCATTTGAATCTTTTTAATCTAGCTTTTTCTGGTCAAGAAAAAATTCCCATGTTTTCCCAATTCGACGTGGCCAATTCCTTCTGCGTAAGAAAACAATCACATAATTATCTATATCATTAACTTTTTCAGATAAATTTCAGAATTTCTTTGAGTATGATATATTCAGCATTTTGCTTAAATGACGGTCCCCATATTACGATGGGATTTTTCTGTCTTCCAGTGCACACATATGTGGCCAGAAGTATGGGGATACAAACCTACAGTGCCATATTTTAAGCACTTTTGTAGTTCCTTTAGAAAATGCAGATCTATTGTATGACTGGTAAATGAACCTTAACTTTTTCTCAAATTTGGTCATTGGTAAAAATTTGTTTGGCTTTAATGGTATTCTAATGACTATGAGCTTGAGTTGCAGCCTTTTCTGACCTTAGTCTTTTAATCTCACTGTATGTCTGAATGACGTGGGTTCAGATCGTTACTGTTTACCTTCTTTGTGCATGTATTGTTCTTTAGTTCTTAGTGTTTTTGCACGTTATTTGATCTCGAGTGTTTTCATTGGTATTGCTTTGGAGTTGCTTCATGTCTAGAACGTCTACTATGTTATACTATATTATACTGCACTATACTATACTACTGTATAATGCACTATTCTGTACTGCACTATACTATACTACTGTATACTATTCTACAACATACTATACCACTATATACTATACTATAAAATAGTATATTATACTATTGTATACTATACTATATTACTGTATACTATACTACACCATACTATACCATAACACACTGCACTGTAAAATGGTGTACCATAATATACTGCAAAATTATGCTATAAAATGCTATACTATACTGCTATACATTTACACCATTTAGCTATACTGAACTATACTATACCACTATATCCATACTATAAAATGGTGTATTTTACTAGTACTGTACTATATTATGCTATACTACACTACTATACCATATGTTTACAATATTTAGCTATACTGTACTATACCATTCATTTACAGCATTTAGCTATACTATACTGTACTATGTTACACTATACTATACATTTACAGCATTTAGCTATAGTGTACTATACCTCACTATATTAAACCATTATAAACTATACTATAAAATGGTATACCAAACTAGTATACTCTACTAGGCTATATGTTTACAGTATGTAGCCATACTGTACTATACTACAAATGTACAGCATTTAGCTACACTCAAATGTACTATCCTACACTATACTACTATATACTGTACTATAAAATGGTATACTGTACTAGTATACGGCTGGGGTGTTTGCATACAGAAGTTTGCATAGAATTTAGAGACACCAATTAACCTAACACGTATGTCTTTGGACTGTGGGAGGAAACCGAAGTGCCGGGAGGACCCAAGCCGCTCCACCCAGGGATTGAATCCGGAACCTTCTTGTTGTGAGGCAGCAGTGCTGCCCATACCACTATATACTATGCTATAAAATGGTATACTATACTAGTATACTGTACTATACTATAAACTGCTTTACTATACTGTGTTAACAGTATTTAGCTATACTTTACTATGGTATACATTTACATCATTTAGCTATATTATACTGTACTATACTGTCCTACACTACACAACACGATATTATGATATACTATACTGTACTTTACTGATACTGTACTACCTTTCTTTCCCATGAACATATCAGGTTCACATCACCCAACCAACGTTGATTTGTGGACAATGAAGCAAGCATTACTGTTGCACCTTAATGGTGACATCAAGATATCATAAACTGAACCAAAATCTGTGGCAATAATTAATAAATGGCAATAAATGGCAAATGAGATTTTGGGTGCAGCTTTGTGGTTTCACATGGAATGATCCTTATAACCATTGTGTGTTTTTTTGTTGTGGTGTGTGTGAATTAAAACAAAGTATGAATAAATTATTCCCTTTCTGGCAGAAACATCTTTTCATTTAAAACACTGGTGCCGGAGTCCGCCTACAGTGATGACACCTTTTGAAGGTGCCACAGAATTTGACATAGAAAGACTCTTGTGCTGCCCCCCACCTCCGGTCCTTAGACTTCTGTCTCTTGGTTGCATCATGCCACCGAAGCTTTCATATTTATTTACTTTCATAAACAAGCCGTTTGTCAGAAAATCTTTTACCCCGTGTCAGCTGCTTCGATTGTAATATGGTTATTAAGCTGTTTTCTGGAACCTAATCTCTAATTGAATGCTGATGCAACAGAGGACGAGAAGAGCCAAACAATGGGCAAAGTGCAAACAGTGAAGAAAAGCAAGGGTGTTTTTTTTTTTTTGTAGTTTGGCTTAAAAGATGTATTGGTGTTTATAGTTCTGATATCTACTTTGTGTTTCTATTGTATAGGTTTTTCCAAAATGTAAAACACTGACAAAAAAAAAAAGAATTTCATTATGTACATAACGAAAAATAGAAAGTATACGGCACTATTATGTACATAAATATATTATATTATATTATATTATATTATATTATATTATATTATATTATATTATATTATATTATATTATATTATATTATGGCAAATCAATAGTAATTTAAAAATTAAAATGATGTAACACTAATGCAAATTCAAACAACTCTTACTCTATCTATATATCCCTCTATCTGTTTCCACTATGTGGCCAAAGTATGTGGACACCCCTTCTCACTAGCGATCAGTGTTATTTTTAGATACTCGCTGTTAACAGGTTCATAATATGACTCATACATGCATGGAATCTCCATAGATGAGCAGCGACAGTAAATCTGGTAATACTGAACACCTCGGTTACGCTCATGACACAGTTGTAGATGAAAAATCTAATTTATTTCTGTTTGCAACGGAGCAATGTCTCAAATCACCTTTACAAATATTTAGGCCCAAAGCCCTAACCGGGCAAGAATATTGTGACAGTGATAAGGAAGAACCCCCTGATGATAGGAAGAATCCTTGGGAGCACAAGACTCAAAAATGTACTCAAACTCCTTGGTAAGGTATGTAAGAATTAGAAGAAATTAAATTGCCCAAGTTATAAATTTGCAGTGATAGTTTAAGTGCGCAGAGGTTTAAAAGAAAAAAAATAATGAAGTAATAAATTTTATGAAAATCTAAAAAAATAAAATGAAATATGATACTATATAGACTATAATAAATGAAAGAGAAAGTGCATGTCACTATAACCTATAGAAGCTGTTTTTCTTTTTTTTTCCCCCTGTTTTTTAACACTGCATACGATGTTCCTGTATTTACTGGTTGCATTGTATTCCAATATGGAGACTGAGATATAATTATATACCTTACATATTATATACCTTTACATTTGGTCATTTAGCAAAGGAAACGTCCTTGGCCAGCTTAGTTTACAACAGATAGAGCCTTGCAATTTAAAAATAATGGTTGCTCTATAGGCCATTCTTAAGGACCCAAGAGTAGCAACTTGGCAGAGGTGAACCAGGCGAACACGGAGCGCAGACTGCCCAACATAGGATGCCATTCTGTCATGGTACTGGGTAGGGACTGGAGACTGGCCTGCCACTCATGTCCGCATGCAGTGCATATTAGACTGTTTTTCCGGTATAAGAGATTGTTGAAATAAATGACTGCGGTTATTGCTCAGATACTGCACCTGTGGAAAATAGATTGGGTTAAATCACTGGAGGATTGTTTAAATTCATCATAAAGGGAGCAGTTCATAGCTAATTCTAATGTTCGAGAAAAGCTCAGCTGCTGTCGATGTTTGCTTCAGTTCTAATTTCTTATCCATCTAGTGCTATTGTGAACACAGATCCGGCACGATTGCCCTTTCTCTCTTCCTTTGCTCATCTGATATTTGCTCTCTCGTTTTTTTTTCGCTTCTTGTCACATCGTTTCAAGCCTTTGTTAATTATGAGTGTTCTGTCTGCTCTGACGTTGTGACCTTCCCCCAGCATTGCCTGTTTGCGTGTTTGCTACTTGCATTGAGGCCACATTGATCGCTTAGGCGAGTACAAATTAAGATTTAAACCTGCCGTCACGGGAGCTATCGGTTTTTACATTTGGGGCATTTGTAATATGCAAAGCTCATTGAACTTCCAAGGGTTCTGGAGGGCATGCCCTGTAGGGCATCGGTTCAGTTGCAGGCTCAGACCTCTTACGCTTCTGCGTGTATCTGTGTTTTTGTCTTCGCAGGACAACGGTTCACCTGAGGAGCACACGCTGTATGTGTGGGACTACTTCATTTCCAGATCGGACGCCAAAAACCTCTTCGTTGTTGCTCACAGCTACGGAGGCTTGTCTTTCGTGGAGCTGGTGAGTGCTTATGTTGTGTTTGTGGAAAAGTAAAAGAGCGCACGCACCCGCCCACACGCGCACACACACACACACACACACACAAACACACACACGCACACACATTTGCCACTGGGAGTGTCAGGATTGTGCGAGTGCTTAAGAAGGATGTGCTGGAGAGGAGTGATTAAAAATACATGCCGTTTAGTTTCGTTGAGAAAGCGGCGCTTCTATAAACAATCCAGTACATCCTTATCCTAGGGCGCTATGGAATTTATCAAGAGATGCAGGGAGAGAGGGCAAAACAGAGCTGCGTTGTTAAACCAGAATGATGGAGAAAGGAAAGTGTTAGATACGCCACGTAGGGGGCAGGAAGTGCTTGGATTTAGAATAATAGATGAAGAAGAAAAAGTATTACTCCTGCTATACTATATGGTCAAACCTCTTTTTCGGCTGCACCTATTGCTATCATAGGTGCATATCGTATATAATCAAGCCGCCGACCAAGCAAGCAGCACCTGGCAGCGAAATGGATCATATGAATGACTGATTAAGATTTATTTCTGTAGTGGTTTTTTTTCAGTGGAGCATTGTCTCAACGCAACTTTACATCTATAAATTATCTCCTAATATCCAGGGCCATTTCTAAATTGAGAATGCCTAGGCAAAGAAAAAAATCTTAATGTTATAAGGAAGAAACCTTGGGGGACTCAAAAAGGGGAACCCATCCTCCTTGCGTGGGTAGATGTTAAATGCAAGAATGAAACAAATGTATCTAGTCAAATAAGTCTGTAGTGATAGTTCAAAAACAGAACCTAAGTAAATAGTAACAGATACATCAAATATTGAAAATAATATTTGCATTTTAGCAAAATATATTCCAGAACCCAGTATCCTGCGTCCACATCAGCCAAGAGGAGATAGAGGCTTCTCTTGTGTGTGGAACTGAAAAGGAGAAACATCTTAGTGGGGCTGGAACTTGTACCAGAACACTAGCTCGGAGAGAAAAGAGAAAATGTAGTTAGTTGTTGTTATTTCCAGCACTATTAGCATCCACGGATGTCACGTGTTGCGTGAGACTCCGCTAGGATTTGCTTTAGCAGTATAGCTAGAAAGGGCATAATCGGAAGGCAGCCAAGAGGAATCACGAGATATCAGCAACCCACCTCCCTAGCAAACAACAAACCTAAGTGATTGCACTTTGGCACGATCAAGGGAAGCAAGCTTTCCATCGAGTCAGTTTATCAAATTGAAGCTGTGCTACAGGTTCCCCTTATGTGTAAGCAACGGTAGTGCGATGTGGAAACTAGGAGCAGCAACAGCTCAGCTAGTATAAACATCAAGCCACGCAATATCACTCAACAGGCCTGCCAAGTGCTGCAGCATGTAGCATTAAAAATAGCTCACCAACATGGAGCTTGCTTGGGTGACCATTGACACAAACGGTCACATTTTAGGGAAAGACGCTCAGACAAGCGATCAGCTAATGATCGGATTTCTGCAGTTACCTGATCATTCAAACGATCATGTATGCAGCATATTCTGCTCTAGAAATCAGATATCAGAGCTGAACACCAGTTTCCTGATTTCATTTAGACTTGCATTATTCTTAGAGGTTTCACTTCTTTTGGACTTATTTACATAGATGGCGGATTATCTTATGGGATCTGGCAACCCTGGATTTAAACGCAGAACCATTAAACAGCTCTCGAATACTCTGTGGAGATTCTGAAATGCAATATACGATCAAGAGTATAAATAATATGATTGTTCAGTATTAGCAGTCAAGGTTTATGTCACATTTTTCTGTGAGGCTATTGGCTGTTTGCAAAGTAGAAATCTGATTATTGCCTGGGTCATTTAGACCGTGTCATGGGACTGTGGTGACCTAATGTGTAAGAAGGTCCAGGGTTCAAATCAAACCTCTGCCAAGCTGCCATAGTTGGGTCCTTGAGCAAGGCCCATTACCCACAATTGCTTAGATTGTAAGATTGTATTAATTGTAAGTTGTTAATGTAAATATATATGTAAATGTGGTTTCCCATTATCTGATTACTCAAGCGCATGTAAACTCGTTGATCGGATTACTGACTAAATCAGATTTTCTGCTGTTGTTGGAGTATTATGTGCATATAAGCACACTTATTGTTTAATGTCAGGAGGCTGGGAAATGGCAAAATGGCTATTTATGTTGAAAGTAACATTAAATAAACCAAATAAACAAACAAACTGTACTGCTCACAGAAATTAGGGGATACTTCAAAATGAAACACCTAATTTTTGGAGCAGGGCATAAATGCATTTTGAAATATTGGTAGTTGCAGGTTGCATATTTTTGGGGCTTGTTTCTTAAAGCGTGGTTGCCTATTTGGCTTTACTCCCTGTTTCTTTCTCCAATATTCTTGCAGGCTGGTTTGCAATATTTTAAAATATGTAAATATTCTTTACTGGGCAAATAGTCAGTCTTTAACATTGAACTAGGTCGCATGATTTTTGGGCCGGTTGCTTCTTTCTCCCATGTAATCTGGCTTTTTCAGGAATCCATCCATCCATCCAACCATCCATCTATTCATCCGCTCTCACCAAGTCAAAAGTTTTACTGGACACGGGGTCAGCAGAAAACCCGGTTCCATACTTGTGCTCTAAAAGTGTGCTCTGTGAATTTCGTGTTAGCGGTGACTGCGAGGCTAACAGCTGGCTCGCTTTTGATCTCTCACAGAAACACTCCCCAAATACACAGAGTGTCCCAAACACCCCTGTGTTCACACCGTCCCTGAACCCAAACGGTCTAAACCGTCATCTCCTCTCTTCTTTTGATCTAGCCATGAAGCGGCTGGCCACGGGTTCACGTCCCTTAGATCCCTCCCAGACTGAGCTTGTGTTTTACACATACCGAGGAATCTTGTTGTCCAGTCGTTTGAATAGCAGTGTTAATATTCATGCCGCAAGCTGTTTGTGACAGAACTATGCCTCTTAACGCTATCCAGATTTAGCTATTCTCTTTCTTTTTCATTTTCTCTCTAACTTTCTGATTTACATACTGATCTATACAGTCTGTGCTCTTGTTTCTACAGCTTTCAGGTGTGTGCATTCTTGAGATGAGCACTGTTTCAAAGGCGGGCTCATTTAAAGTGTTTTTCAGTTTACGTTCATTATAACCTGACACCTCTTTTATGCATGAACGTTCTTTGCACAGCAGTTAGTGTGCTTGCTTTGCCGAAGCATAGAAGCCAACTTGACGCTCCGGAATCTACTGACAAACATTTTGGTTTTGCCGGATAAGAACAGTCTGCTGCTTGCTCTAAATGTAAAATTTTTTTGTAAAAAGGATTATTCTGATTAATTAGAGACTCTCCTGTGGTGCAGCAGTCTACAGCGCTGGATCCCTACCACTGGGACCTGTGTCCTCCGTCGGGCATCTGATGAGATTAGATGTGGCTGAGGGAGGGGAGACCGGTCTTCCAGCCCTCCACCATTACTTGCGTATCATTAGGCTTCACACTTTCCAGTACAATTTCCTAAAAATGCACTACTGAAATGTTGTCTGTATTTTTCTTTAATGGATAACTTGGCAAATCAAATGATCAAATATCAGACTTCAATATCATACTGTTTATTCATTAAACTCAAGTCTTTGTGATGAGCCATTTCTGTGTAAAAAAGAAAAAGATTAAGGTTTCAAAGCAGCAATAATGCTGCTAAACACTCACTAAAGCCCATTCGTTTCTGAGCGTGTATAGCGCTATCGTGTACTCGCTGTTTTAATAGGACGACTGATTCAAACAGGTTTTAACACATTATTCAGAGCCACACCCAGGCACACAAGCTTTATGTCAAGTTATGTCATATTTATTGAACATTTTCTCAATGCAGCTTTACAACTAGCTAGGCCCACAGCCTTAACGAAGCGAGCCTAGTGGCAACAGTGACAAGGAGAAAACTCCCCGAAATATGATAAGGAAGAAACTGGGGGGTGTAAGAATTAAACTTTGAGCTAATTAATAAGTTCATAGTGGCGTTTTAAATACACAGAGGGTAAATATGAAATAGGCGATATAATAAATACAAGAAAATATAATAATATATTTATTATAAATGAAAGGAAATGCAACATTATGACAAAAATAATAAAATAGTGCATATAAATTATAGAATATAAGACCAGATTACATGTAATAAAGTGCTAAATGTAATAACATAGATAATATAATCATGACCAGATGAGAAATGAGCTCGACTTTTCCATGGCCTCGAAGGATGTGCAGCTAGTGTTTTCGCCTTGACATTTTTTGGAGTATTTAGCCACATTTGCTTACATTGCTGGTGATTAAAATAAGATGAAACCCTGTTATATAGCTTAATACAGCCAACAAATTAGAACCAAGACTTGGCCGCTTCTTGCTTGTGAATCAAGTGTTGCTTGTCAGGTCAGTTCTAGATCTAGTTCATTTGCAGTTCTACATTTTTCATACAGCAGTCATTTAGTAAGAGAACTGATACTGTCTTACAACCCAACCAATTGTGGGTTAATTGTTTTTCCAAAGGACCCAACGACGGCAGCATGTCAGAGGTGGAATTTGAATCTTGGACATTTTTATCCACACTGCAGTACCTTAAATGCTAAGCCACTCTTCTCCAGTATATTTCCCACGATGATAGTGACTGCATTTCCCAACAGCCAAATTCAGGTGGTGTTCGCTACATTTGCTACTGCATAGTGGGTTCCTTTTTAATTTAGCATGAGCGCTCATGCTGTGGATGTGTTTGTATTAGTCCTTGTCTCCTCTAACACTGTGGTCTCAGTCCTCTATTCAGAAACCTTGACCTCTCGGGGCACCACTACTGGCCTGTAACCTCTAAAGGGCATTGAAGTCAACTGACTCTAAAAGCATCTTCCACCCTCCCGCTACACACATGCACACCCATTACCAGAGATACTAATAAAAGCCTTTTTTCATGCTTGAATGATGTTTGATGATCTTCATTAGGCTACACAACGTGCAGGCTCCAAGATTGCGTATTCACGTCCTTGCTGTACTACAGTATAAAAGAAGATAAGAAATAGCTCAGCAGCTAATTGATCGGGAAAGTGGTCCGAGGGGAGTGGACAGAGTATGAAAGGCGATGGGAGCACTAAAGAGGAGAAGTGGGAGAGGGAGAGGAGGAGGACTGCTAGCTTTAGCCAGGATGGGCCATTTGACACATGAATGGCGCCCCAGAAAGCTAGCTGTCTGCGGGTTAATTACTGCTCGCCGTTTGCAGTTAATAAACATGTTTCTGATCAAGCACATCAAACGGCAGCCGATTAATCCCACTCTCTCCTCTCTCTCTCTGCTTTTTTCTCACTCACTCGTTCACTCTCTTTCTATGCTGTGCTACGCTATTTTACTCAGGTTTGATTTTTACAGCTCATCATAGACGCCATGCCTTAATTATAGACACATCAAAGCTACAGCTGAAGATCTGAGAGAGGAAGTGTGCAGATTGTTTATGGCAGAGATTTCCTTCTTCTGGTCAGCGTGATAGTTCTCAACAATTCTTACAAGTATGTCTAGGGCAAGAAAGGGCAGCGTTTAACCTTATGAACTCAAATTATTCACTATAAAGTCATACCTTTGCACTGGACACCTCGGAACTTGTTGAATTCGGTTCTCGATGCACTTTGACGTGAAAAAATTGTCTTCGGCTCTTACAACTTGCAGCTTGTTCTAGCTGAAACATAGGATCACGTTGTAGATGTTTTACATCTACTGTGCTGTATTCATAGTACAAATAAAACTCCAGGGGTGCTAAGAAGGTTGGTTGCTTTTGGTCAACTGAAAGGAAAAGTGTAAGAATCAAGTGCACTGTGCAATACTCTCCCACATATGCTGGGCATCTGATTTTTGGGCATTTAATTTTTGGGCTCAATAAATGGTTTTATCTGTAGGTTAAAACCACCGCTATTATAGAGTATAAATTGTACTAAATTCCTCGGTTCATGATACATTTGGTATGTATCATGGTGGATTTGTCAGAAAGTATACTTTATACTCATTATACTCCATGACTTTATACTATAAACTATATTTTGGATTTGCTGAAAGTCTGAAACGGACAAATTCAGTAAGCCCAAGTAGTTTATGAAACTACTTGGCACTCGATGAGAACAAAACAGAGCTTTGAAATGAATTTTTTTAATAAATGTGACCGGTACCAGAACTCACGGTCCACTCTAGCTTGTAGTCTGTTAAATACAGAAGCAGTAAGTCATTCATTAGTCATTTAAAGCAGGCATAGCAACCAAGGGTGCAAGCTTAAGCTGAATGCCTGTGACCGTTGATCTCTCCAACATGACTGCATCAAGAGCTGTAATGCATCTATAGCTGATATAAAGCATTAGTATAGCTGACAAGCACTACAATACATTCACAAATGCCACTTAAAACATTACTGTGTGGAAAGAAGCCTCTTGGTAACATGTCCAGAAGTAAGTGGAAAGGTGTATTGTGATTAGACCGATAAGTATTATAAGTATAAGTAAGTTAGTATTTTCCTTTTTAGGAATAATTGGACGCCATGTGCTCCAACCTATAGACAAAAAGGACCAGCAAGAGTATTATCAGCAAGTCCAAAAAAGGCAGTGGGGCTGTCAGTGCCCTTGGCAAAAGCAATTTAAACTTCTGTGATGGCAGCATGATTGACGAAAAGTACATTGAGATCTTAGAGCAACTTAAGCTGCCATAGACGTCTATGTATACATGACTTAAGTAGGTCAATTATCTTATTAATAATAATAATAATAATAATAATAATATCCTTATACACTGCCCGAGGGACATTGTCCAAACGGATGTCAGGTGTTGTACCTACAGCATCTTGGTCTGCAAGACATAACGCTTCAAAACAATTCTGCTCTCAGATAGGCATTACTAGAACCTCTTTAGCCTAGATGATCTACTTCTCAACGTCATTCTTTCTTTACTAAACCGTAAGGCACCTTCCTCGGGTCGGTTCGCAAATAAACGGAAAGAAACATTGATATCGAATAGGACAAGGTGTCTTATGTAACATCTTACATGGAGATACATCTGCATCTCAGTGCTGCACTGTGTGGGAGCCCCATGTGTTCCATACATCCTCAGTGCACTCTGCATCTTTGTGTACCAAGGATGTGTCAAACGTGCTTGTACATATTTGCCCTGGCTTATAGCTGATCATCCCTGCGCCACATGACATCTGTGCAGTGTGCGCGCGCGTGTGTGCGCGCGTGCAGTCTGTCTGAATTCACACAAATATAGGCTTTGTGCAGCCTCCGCGAGAACCCAGCGATTAAAGTCGAACGTACACACGTCTGTTAATACACTGTGTGTATTCTTTAATGCAGGGGAAAGCTCGGGCTCTGTTGCACAGCCCAGCGTTTCAGACACAATTAAGTCTTTTTTCAGCATGAACATATGGAACACAATTGTCTAGAACACAAATGATACTACTTATGCTGGCTTTTGTGCTGCTCACAATTGATTCGAATTTTCTTCAATTTGGAAACATTGCCTTCTCTGTAGGGTGAGCTTTAGAATATGGCCTGGACGTTATGCTTACACATTATGCCAGCAGCTATCCACAGTATAATCTGTGATGTTGGCTTGGAGTTTAAAAACTTTGAATTCTGTATTAAGGTCTTAGAGGCTGTTGTTTCCTGCAGTTGAAATGGCTTTTTATTTGTTGTTTATGTTAGCATAAAACAATTCAGTTCAATTCAAATGTATTTATATAGCGCTTTTTACAACGGAGCATTGTCTAAAAGCAGCTTTACAATCTTATATTATCTTAAAAGGCCAATGGCAAGTTGAGCAAGCCTAGGGCGGCAGTGGAAAGGAAAAACTCCCTGAAAGTAAAAGAAAGAACCCTTGGGAGGACCAATGTTCAGAAAGGGACCCGTCCTCTGTGGGTGGCCTAGATGTTCATTGAATAATTACTTGAAAGTAAAGTATTAAAGTAAAGTAAAATTAAGTAAATAATATGAATATTTTTGCTGTTGTACAAAATGAGAGCTGCAGTGCCAGTTATAAGGTACTTTATTGGGTACACCTGTTATATTGCTCTTTAACACAAATATCAGCCAGTCACAGTTCAGCAAATACATGCATTTAGGCATTTCAGATGGCTGCTGACATTCAAACCAATCATCAGATTGTAGAAGTTTTGGCATCTTTGTTGGCGCTAGACAGGCTGGGGTGAATATTTCAGAGACTGCTAATCTACTGGGATTTCACACGTCTCTAGGACTTACTGAAATTGGCCCAAAAAAAGAGAAACGATCAAGTGAGTAGCAGTTTCTGGGCAAAAATGCCATTTTGATTCCAATAGAGAATGGTCAGACTGGTCCGAGTTGATAGAAAGGCAAAAGTAGAGTATCTTCTGAATACTCAACAAGTCAAACCTACAGAAGCTGACAATCACACCAAGTGCCAATCGTCAGCTAAGAAATGTGAATTAAAACTGCAGTTTGCACTACCTCACCAAAATTGGTGCACTGGTGTACGCAATATCTTCTTGTACCCCTTAATACCAACAGAGCAATGTTTAAACGCCACAGACTACCTGAGTATTGCTGCTGACCATGTCCATCCCTTTGTGACCAGTTTCTTTGTGACATATTACAAAGCTCAAATCATCTCAGACTGCTCTCATAAACATGACATTGTACTCAAATTACCTTTATAGCCACCAGATCCCAACCCAATAGAGTACTGGGATGTGGTGGAACGGCATCTGTGATGGACTGGCAACCAGTCTAGGGTTGGTTCCCACCTTCCGCTCCGTGCTGTCATTTAGGCCCTGGTTCCCTATGACCCTGAATTGGACTATGCTATGGCTGTAGGTTTGGAAAGTGAGCCAGTTGTTGTCCTTTCGTTTAATTTACGTCCCTTCGACGTCATTGTACATATTCACACAACCAAAACCTTCTCTTTACATACCTCAGCTAACCAAGTTGGGCTCACAGCACAGGGTCAGCGGTCCTGGAACAGTGTAGAAAAGGACCTTGCTCTAAAGCCATCCATGAAAAAGCTGGGATTTAATCCCTTGGCCACTTGATCCATAACCCAGACCTCTAACCACATGCCATTTTACTTATTGCATTGGTAAACTCCAACATATGTCCTAATAATGTGATAACCTAATGGTTTTCTAGCAGTGGATCAGTTCAAGGTTTAGCTCATTAATAAGCTTTTGCTGGTTATGTTCTTTGGTCCCAAACATAGAATATCTGTATGCTCTATCTTTCTGGCATGTTAGCCCAAAATATCAGAATGTGACTTGAAAAGAAAAAAAATCTCCTTACCTAGGAAATTTGATTCGCTTTTTATCAGCAGAGATCCACTTGCATTTCTTTGTTGTTGTATGAATGCTTGTACTGTGGACTTAAGTAATGGCTCTCTTTGCACAAGGGTGTCCACTCAATAAAACACGTATCAAGTTCTGATTGGATTTGAATTGATCTGCTTGTTTGAGATATGGGTCCTCATTCAACATCACAACAAGGCCTTGCTTTTGTGGAGTTAACAATGTAAGGTTATGGGCTTCATCTGTTGCACCTCTTGATTATGTACGAATGTGTTTTGTAGCCTTAGATCAAGGCCTTTAGCAGAGAGATGTTAAGACAATCCAAAATGTTGGTTGCCTGAAAGGAAATCCTGACAATTGGTCATTGTAAAAGATTTTTTCCCTCAGTAGGGGGTTTATTTGAGTTGATTTGTTTTTTTCTCAGTCATTGTTTCCTTTATTTTCTTTCATACCATTTTTGTTTATATTATTTATTAATTTATTTCATTTATAAAGAGACTCCTCAAACCCAGTGTCCCTGGGCTCTCTACTGAGATTGATCCACAGGAGAAATTTGTGCATATTTCCAGCCTCATTCTGAGAGAGATGATGGCAAATCGAGAGCAAGCAGCTTGTTGTGTAGAGAATGGAGGGCTGTCCAGACAAGCTTTTTAATTGACTTCAATTTACCATCAAGGTGCATCATGCCAGAAAAACGTCTAGACCAATTTTAACAGCACAAATGAGAGAAGAGGGGCATATAGAGGGTAATTAACTTTCAGTCTGACTGTATGTGCACACAGATAGAGTGGGCTGTAGTTATTTTCTTTCTTTATTTTACAGTTTATCATATTGCATTCAGCTCGTTCTTGGATTTAGGCTTTGGAATACATGCTTGCTAAATTGGCCATATGAAGGGAACTCATTTGGTGTATTTGTAATTTGTTGGAGACTCTTAATTTGGAATAAACTGGATAAAGGACAGTTATCAGCATCACAGAAGGCTGTAGAAATGCTGTACCTGGATTGTAAACATGCCCCTGTACTATTTTAGAACTACAATCTTAGTCTACGGCATCGGTACTAAATGAGCAACCTCAAACAATGAATTATCATTGTGCTGAGGGAAATAAAATGGACCCAGATAGCAAATGAACATTGCCAATGAACATTTAAACCTGTTTCCCTTCCGAAGAAAGTGGTTTCTTGGCTGCTGACCATTCCTGATCAAGCAACAGCAACTGTAGGGTCGTCTTGGCATCTCTCTGAAGTTGCAGCATCTGACAAATTGCCCCTTTGAAATGTTTCCCATTATCTAAAATTGTAGCTTATATGCATTTAAACTACAGTGTTTCTTGAACGTTTTTGAGCCCTTTAGCTTTTCTATATTTCTGTATAAAAACACAATCAGATTTTGAGTCCTAAAAGTAGATAAAGTTTGTTTGATGTCGCTGTCTGCATCAGTGGCCATTTTAGCAACATATACAAAGTTACCTCAAGACTAGACTAGTCATTATATATAGTGGAATCCGGTTAATGGGACCAGCCGCTTATTCGGACCACATCCTAAAGTACAGAAACAAATCCTGTTATATACGTGTAATTTTATTTGCTTATTTGGACCAAAATTACACTTAATTGGACCAAATGTGGTCTGATTAACTGGAATCGACTGTATATATATATATATATATACACTAAAGTCAGTGCCAATTTAGAGTACTCAATTAACACGCCTGTCTTAGGACTGTGTCCTAAAAATGATTTCTAAAGAGTTTGGACTCCACCAATCCATAATCAGGAAGATTGTGTGCAAATTTCTGAGTTCTTACTCCCTGGGAGTATTCGACCAACAAAGATCATTCCAAGCTAGCTAGTCTGCAAGGTTACGGATGATCCCAGGGAAACTACCAAGCAGCTAAAGGACACTCTCACACTCGTTAACGTTAATGTTACCTTAACAATCCTGACCTCAGACTCCTCCTGTGTGGAATCTGCATGTCCTCCCTGTGTCCACCTGGGTTTACTCTGGTACTCCGGTTTCCTCCCACAGTCCAAAGACATGCATTAGGTTAATTGATTGCACACCATTGGCCTGGTCTGAGCATGTGTGACAACATAACCTTGTGGTTGCGATCAAACAGCCATTCATGCTGAAAGCAAGGTTAAATAAAACAAACAGCTGTTCTACAAATGCACTAGCATATATAACACTTTATTTACTTGTAGGACGTGTGTGAAAATGGTATTTTGGAGCAGATTTATGCACAAATATAGAAAATCCTAGCGGGTTCACAGACTGCATTTTTCACATGTGATCCAAATCCATGAATATACGAGTATATACCCAGGATAAATTCTGGTCTGGCTTGTGGGAGAGCGTTCAAACCATAGATCAGCTGTACACAACGCTTTTACAAAATGGCAGATAATATGTACATCCTTTTAATCATCCTTTATAATTAATGCATTATTTTTGCATTATTAGTGCTTCATTACTTTTGCTTGCCATGCGTTTAAATGCTTACTTCGCTCCATTTATCGAGAAGACGTTCTGTTTTACATCAGTTCACACAAGCTGACTTCATCATTTTCAGGTGATTTGCAGATCAGATTCCGGGACTGCTTTCGCTCAGAGTTACGTTTTTACATTGAATTCATTTAATAGACAGTTTTATCCAGAGCGCCTTGCGTTTGAGCAGAGCTTTCAACTCGGGTTGGTTAAATGTACAGAGACTTAACCATCACTGGCTTAACCCCCATCTTCTCAGCACCAGGGTCCAGAAACGACATTCACACTCAGCCATTTATTGTTTTGATCTAAAAATAAAACCTACCACCAAGTCGTGTCTCTCTATCTTTTTGTCCTCAATCCTGATTTGAACTCTGATTATCTTTTATTCTCTCTCTCCCAGGCTCTCGTATTGCTGCTCTGGCTGAGGCTTAATTAGCTGTTGCTTGTTAACAGGCTGAGAGAGTTTAGTGCATAAACAGGGCTGAGAGGATGAATGCACTCAGAGACGAGTGTGCAGATAAGAGAAATCTCACCGCTTCTCTCTATAAATAAACTATCAGCAAACGCCCGTTTGGAGTGGCCTATCTCCTCACCGGTGATAAGGCATGCTTCCAGAATGTGTTTACGTGCCCGTGTTGGGAGTACACATTAAAGTGAGAGCAGATTTGTATTTGAAGTGTGTTCGTATGTGTCTGTCTGTTGACCTGTCTGACTAGCACTACGTCTGTATCTGTGCGCGTCTGTGTTTTGCTGCGTCTGTGTGTGTGTCTTGAGACAAGTTTGTTAGGCTCGCTCATTATCTGTCATGTCCTGTGCAGTTCATATGGCTGCACATCATTTGCATGTGAATGCGTATCAGTATACATCTGCTTTATGAAATATGCATCAGGCCGCTATTGGACACTGATGGACGCTGACATTTCTGTCAAGTAGAAATTGAAACATTTTTGTTGAACCTCTGTGCTCAACCTTTGCGAGATTGATTCGGGATGTTAGGTTTCCAGGTCTGGTTTTTGGATTAGAATATTGCCGCGAGCTTTTGACGTTGTGTTGCGTTTGTATTGGTATACAGGTTTATGCAGTTTAATGTCCACCCTGCTCTCAACGTCTGTTCGCTTTAACATCTGAGGTCTTAGAATGACTGTAAATCATAGTAGGGAATAAAAATCTGTCTTTCTAACTCTGGACTTTGTGGCCGTAAACAGCAGGTCACCGAAACAAGCAATCCACGAGCAGAGGTGGGAGTTAAAGAGAGGAAGTGCGTCATTTGTCTTTTTGCTTGTTCGTTAGCTCATATTTGGACTGGAGAATGTTTTGGACTCGGTTGATCACCTCAGGTGTGTAGAGACCTTTTGATTTAAGGCTGTTTGTATGACTTTCACTCTTTTGTAATCTGTAAATGGCATACGTTTTTGGGCCTCTCCTATTGTAGGTAGTACATCTTTGTCTTTCCACTACTTGTACATTATGTCTTACCTATAACTACGATGCTCGTGAAAAGTGAAGGTATATTTTAATATGAGATATTTGATTTAGACGCATCCCCTAATTTTTGTGAACAGTATATTTGAATTGGTTCACATTCACTATTGATTCTCGGTTCATTTTTGCCTGATTTTCTGTGCTGTTTGTAATTCTGTCACAGGCCATCAATGCATTTCGGTAATTTATAAAGCTAAACTGTCATGGTAATGTATATTCTGTCACCACTTTGGTGAATGTCCTGTTTCACAAAGTGTAATGTGAACGTTAAATGGTGCATGCCTATTTAAGTGTCCAGTATGCTCCTATAGTCCACTAATTATTTGCACCCAATATGTCGCACTCTCAAAATATTTTCCTATACATTCACTTCAGATAGAGACCAAAGACGGGTGTTCCAGCATGGCCAATACAGACAGGAGTAATTTCAGTAAATTAGGTAATATAAGGTACTTATATTACTAAAACTACCAACATAACCAAAGGCTACTTCTATGCTACTACTTTCATTCACATTCATGTTATTTAGCAGGCACCCTTATCCAGAGTGACTTACAATTGATACAGTCTTACAATCCAAGCAATTGTGGATTGAGGTCTTGCTCAAGGACCCAACTGTGGTAGCTTGGCAGAGGTGGGATTTGAACCATGGACCTTCTGGTCCATAGTCCTGTGTCTTACCCACTAATACGCCCACTGTTTCCTCTGAAAACAGAAATTGTCAGTTCGTAAAATAAGCAATTCTGTTTACTGTATTATTTTGTATTATTACAAAAAATCAAGGTTACTATTTAAATCACCAGGTTATGATCTTCTCACTAACATACAGTGCAAGTCTGAGATCACTAGTGAAAATGCTTCAATTTAGCATTTTTTCCTAAATGTGACTTTCATTATGAATCAGACAATGTAAATAGAAATATCATATAGTGAAAGGAAACATCTTTCATTCTCACACTTGGTTAGATGCTGCATCTCTTCGAATTCTTGCGTTTCCATGACAACATAATTGAAAATTGTTACATTTCAACCAATTGTTTTCTCGCTTTTCAACTCTATTTCCTTCTCCCTCTACATTTCATACCTCTCATCTTTTTTTACATACACCACAGTTCTCCTGTCTCTCTCTCTCTCTCTCTCTCTCTCTCTTGCTCTCTCTCACACACACACACACACACACACACACACACACACACACACACACACTTTCGCTGTCTGCAGTTTAAGAGTTCATGCCGAGCCTTATGGGATTCATCATTGCATATTTACTGTGCTGCAGTGTGATATAGCTGTGAGCCTTTTTTCACTGGGCTCACCATTGATCTATCGCGTATGTTCGCTCCCGAGGTTACCGGACGCACTCCCATTTCCATAAGGGCCCCTGGCAAGGTTTCTCTCCAGCATTGATTGGCCCTGTCCTAGGGAGCCTCGCCTCATCTACCCTCATTGATCACTTTGTTTTTCCCCAAGACAGTGTTACGCCAAGTTTATATCAAACACCACACATCCCCCTGCCAGACCTGTGCTGCGAGTAAAGAGTTGGAGAGGCGTGCATGTGGAGGCTCTGTGCAAACTTTGCTGACGAAATCTTACTGGTGTTTTCTGCTTAGCCTTACAGTTACACTTGGCTCACTCAGTATGTTAAATCATATGATACAGATTTATTGCTATACAGTATTAGCGTATGGATGCTGTTTGCCGAGTATTAACACTTAGGTTTGAGTTAATCTATGATCTAAATAATCCGAAGTCTAAATAATGGCGTAGACCAGGCCTGTATTTAAACTTTGCCAGAAGACACACCCAAACCAGATTAGACCAAACCACCCATCACAGATGACGTATCTAAAATCACTATAAAATTATTAATTAGATGAATTCTTACATATAACATCTAGACTGCTCAAGGAGGTCAGGTCTCCATTTTGAGTCTTCGTCGTACCAAGGTTCTTCCTTATAACAATTTGGGAGGTTTTCCATTCCACTGTCGACCTAGGCTTGCTCAGTAGAGGGCTGTGGGACTATATATCTGTTAAGCTGGTTTTGGACAATGCCTCTTTGTAAAACGCGCTGTAGAAGGCGTTTGTTTTTGTTTAATAAACATGTTATGGGTTTTTATTAACACAATTTATCTTTATAAACTTTTGTAATATGACCAAACGAAAACACATTGCTGTTTTTGTTAAATTATCAACATTCACATCAATTAGGTTAATTAAAATGGCCATATTTCTGATACTGTGTTGTCACTTTGCATATCCAGGAGTCCCCTCCTCCATCTGATCATCCATTGTGGTGACCACCCCCAAAACACACACACGCACACACACGCACACACACACACACACACACACGCACACACACACACACACACTCATTTTTGCCTCCTGATGTCAGTAAGTGCTTCTACTATGACTGGACAGACAGACTGCAGATGCATAAAACCCAACCAGAAATCCTACCTTTTTTTTTTTGGCTCTATCAAAGCGTACGAAGAAGAGCAGGCTATTCTAGTAGTCATTTTGTTCTGATAAATTTGGAGGATATGAAGGAATCGAGAGCCGTCCCTGCCCTCCAGCACAAAAGAACCCACAACCCCTGAGTGTTCTTGCACTCTCACACATGGTCTTTCTCTCACTCCCTCTCTCCCACTGAGCCTAGGGCATGAGGTCTGCTTCAGTCTGCTTTGGGAGGAGAGCCTCCATCTCTCACTTTTCTCTCTGTTTCTCACTCTTGTTTTGTTGCTTTTTGTCTGTTCTTTGTCTGTGCATTCTACAGCCTCAAAGCGACTACCACCATCCATTCACCCAGCCGTCATTCTGTTCGTCCTTAGATCCTCTCACCTGTCGCTTGACTTTTACCTATTGCTTTTTTATCTGCTGTTTTTGTGATTACCACACTGCTTTCAATACTGAGAAATATATGAGGATATGGGGCAAATCTATCTATCCCTCTGTCCATCCATCCATCCATCTTAGTCATTCTATATTTCTCAGTTTATATTGTACTGCATTTATTCTCAATGTTTTAGCAGTCACTGCAATTTGTAGTCCTACAATTATAGACTATATTCCTCCAGTTGCTCTGCATATTTTGCTCTATTCTCTGATGGTCAGGATCCAACAGGACCAGCTAGATCAGGAACTGTTTTGCTGGTGGTTCATTCTCAACACCACGATGACACTGATGTGCTGATGGTGTGTTACTATGTGTTGAACTGCAACTTAAACACAGTTCACTCAGTTTAACCGTGAGAATCAGTTGATTTCATCCATCCATCCATCTATGCATCTATCTATCATTAATGTCTGAACCTGATAAACCTTCTCATCACTCAATCCACTTCCTTCTGGATTTTGTAGTATTGGAAGTCTACACAAATACATGTATAGGAATTAAGACATATAGACATATACATGTCATGATGAATGATACATGGAAACTTCCTAAAAATTGCTTGAGCATTCCCTTCATTCAGACATGTATAGAGACAAAAATGGACATAAAAGCCTTAATGCAAAGGATATGGTTTTGCTTCTGTTAAAAAAAAGCTTCTTAGATGGTATTTGTTAAAGCATTACAAGTGAAGCAAACAAACCGCATAATGGATTATGGAGCTGATGTTTTGCTGCATCATTGAGAGCTGAAGGTACCTGTAGAATCACTTACCGTTGTGATCAAATATCTATGACAAAAAGCCGTATCTCAGGAAGAAACGGACCATAGAGTTTCAAGAAAGCGAGAAACATCTGGTAGTGGCTTCTGATGAAGGAGAGAGATCGCCCTCATATTTTACAGATATTACTGTAAATTTGTAAACTGTTGAACATCAAATATTGCTTACACAGTCGCTCCATCACTGTGGTTCAGATGGTTCCTTTTCCCTTCTTGTCTTCCTATTTTTTCTTATTATTTTAGCTTTCTTGGTTTTATTGGCCATCCTTCCCTACAAGGCTTGCTTTCCTCACATGCTAATGGGGATTATGGTTCCTTCTTAGACAATGCTGTAACCTTTGCGGTTAAGGTTATTTCTGTCTCTTGGTGGAATTTGGCAGAATTAATCATTACAATACACATGAGTTATTAGAGCACAATGAAAAAAAATCTCATTCATGTTCCCATCATAAGTGACCCACTACTGTTCTTATGTGTCTTGAGCAGCCTACCTATAAACAAGCCAATAGTAATGGACAGATGGTAAAAGACTAGATTATCAGCTGCTGACCTCTGCTGTGAACAGTTACGATTATGAAGGATTTGTGTTTTTGAAAGTATTTACAGCTGTATTTGCAAAAACACTGAACACTAGGATTTGCATTCGGGCCAGGTTGCTGTATACCAAGGTGGCCCCTCTAGAGTCTGTAGAAGCTTCATCAGGATTGTTTTTTTTTTTTTAGAAGGGTAGAAGTCAAGAAACCACTTTTTCGGAAGTGGAACAAGGTGATGCCACCTATGCCAAAGCTCACAAAGACTGAAATACAGATACAGAGAATTATGAACAATAATAGTGGAAAGTTCAGTTGCACAGACAGTTCTGTGCATTCTGAAGATTTGTGTATTACGACCTGTTTGCTAAAGTTGTTTACTTGTAGATTAAGAACTAATGTGTGGGCAGTTGTGTCACAGGGGCTAAGGTGCTAAAATATTGAAGGTTGAGGGTACAAGTCAAAGCTGTGTTTATTGTGTCCTTGAGCAAGGCCCTTCATAATCACTAGCTTAAATTGATATATTGTATTTTATATCGTTCATTAAACGATCTGGGTGACGGTGTCTGTTAAAAGCTTTAATACAGTGAAGGAAAAAGCAGTACTATTCTTATTTATAGTAGAAGTTGCATACGCATTGTATTTATCAGACATTTAATGATATTCGTAAAGTTGTGTGGCTGATTTTGGCCAGACATTGAATGTCATATACATTTTCTTTCTTCTAATTAAAATTCCACCCATTCCCGGGACTCCAGGAACACATGGGTACTATGGATAGGGATGGTGTGGATGGATTGTGTGGATGTTTCCTGTGTTGACTAAAGTGACACTAACCAAACACAGGTGACTGGTCCTTCATGTGTCTCGGAGGAAGCATGTGCTCGCCCTCACCCTGTCAAAATGGTGACTCTTCTGCGATAAGGGAGTGTCTACTAGTGGTAGTGGTATTATATGGTTGTAGTGCTCAGCTGTACTGGAGCAGTCACTTTCTCTGTGGTACCATATAGATGAGTTATATGTAAACACAGTCTTAATGGCGTGTTGCAAGTAGTCTGTGTGTGTGTTGCTACCTAGTCCTCGTTGGCTATTTTTATCACCTTGTTTCTCTACGGGAGTCAGCGAGCTGCACTAAGTCCTAGCCACGTCCCCTGCTCCCGTCCGATTTTACGATGCCATTTTTTAAAACTGTTTTAGTTATGTACCTGCGGTAAAACATATTTAATTTTTAAGCCCGAGAAACCGACACTGAAAAGAGATGAACTGTTTTATGTGCCATTTTAAGGTTTTATGTGCTGTGAATTATGGCGCACCCAATGAAATTGGTTAGAGAAGCAAGATGGTGGAGAGAAAAAAGGTCTTGGCATTGTGGCTCGTAACTTTGAGTGGTCAGATGGCACAGTGAAGAGGCATATGAACCCAGTGAGGTGTGGGGTCATGCCCCACTGTTGCTTTGTGACGGAATTGCTGACTACGGACAAACTCATACACACACACACACCTGCCATCAAATGTGAGGGTGTGTGAAAGAGCGATACAGCGAATAGAGATGACGCTGATCAGAATAACTCTGATTCTAGGCAGTGTGTGTTTGTGGCCACTGGTGTATTTGTGTGATTTTGATTTATTCATGTGTTAAACATTTTCTGTTATCTGATTAAACATAATCACTTTTAATAATGTTTTTTTTTTTTTTTTTTACCACTTTTTTTTTTTTTATAAGTTTTTGTCATATACTGTACGTTAACACTTTTTATTTATTTATTTATTTTTGTCTTAGTGTTTGGTCACAAGTTTGAAGAACTGTACCGTCGTAGTACGTGCTATACTTTTTTGGTTTTATTTTATTTTTGACCCACCATCTAACTACATAGCTTTAAACGTTTATAAATACAATTATCACTTGCCATATCACTTAAAAGCCCAACAGTCTTTAAATCAATCTTAATTTTAACATTCTATTTTATCAAATTGTTAAAAGTAGTAGTATTTAAGTATTTTATAGTTTTGTTTTTGGTCTTATTTATTTTATCCTACTTATAATAATAATAATACTTATTTATCCTGTCAGCTTCATTGCTGTAGAAACAGTTTATCAACTATTCATCAATTAGCAAAATAATCCCGCATTGAACGTAATCTTCGAGATTCTACAAAGTCCTTACAATTTAATTTTTTTGTGATTTCAGTATTGATAAGGTTAATTATTTTGCCTTCATCACAAACTAAAACTTGTGCTTGGTTGGGAGGAGTCAGCTGTTTGAAGTGATGGTTCTTGGGGGCTTGATTAACAATTGGTTAAAATAAATTTCTCATATTTTTATCATATTTACTCTTATTGACAGATTTGCAGTGGAATGTAGTGACATTAGCTTGCATTTGTTGGTCTTTTTTAGGGCCAGACAGCCCCTATAAAGTCAGTTTAAGTTTAAATCGGTTTAAATTGAAATAATTTAATTAGAAACTTTAGCACATTTGACATTGTTTCAAATACCAGTTCAAATTTCCTTACATTTTTAGCCAATACGGGTAATACTTTATATGTGTAATAATAGATTTTTTAATGTGCATTTTTGTATTTATGATTTATTTATTTATTATCTTAAATTGGATATGGACCGAAATGGTCAAGCTTTTAATCTTCCCGTCCATCATGACCAGTTCAATTCCTGCTCTGTGCGCACTCAGTGCTCTGGCTATTGGCCTTCATAGACCACGATTCCTCTGGACTGGTTGACATCCACTTTCATGCATGGCCTGTTATCTATCTATCTCTCTCGCCCTCTCTTTCTCTCTGTTCTCCATGGAACATTAAAAACATCTTGGTGATGTCAGAATTCGTCTGATCCACCACACACACATACACACACACACGCAACCACCACACGGATACCCATCCCCCTCCTCGCAACCTCTTACCCTATTCTCCCCCAGTTTTCTTTTCCCTCCTCCCTTTCTCTCACCAGCCCTGTCTCTTCAGGCTGTTCATATGTGATGCCTCCTCCCCAGTGACTGAGCCCTCTCTCTCTCTGTCTTTTTTTCTCTCTCTTACTGTCTGTTGTTGGGCATGGATTCTTGATTTGGACTCATTTCTCATTGATGAAAACACTAGGGGGCACTGCTTGTCCTTTGTTCTGCTGTTTGCGTTAAAAAAACTGATAGAAATGTGGCTGTGTGTGAACAGAGTAGGATTTCTTCAGTTATTCCACTTATTCGTCTAATTTATGTCGATGATGCTGCTGGACAGTTCATCTCTGTTTCTCATATATTTTCTTCCTTCTACGACTCATTCGGCGTCACCTCACTGCCCTTATTGTTCCTGCAGTCTGCTCTGCTATGGTGTATCTCAGGAACGCTGATCCTCTCACTTTTGTAGTTCAAACACCTCGCTTTCATTCCCTCTCAGGTCAGAAAACACACGTTATTAACTATACACACTCTTTTGTCTCTGTCTGAAACGTTCTTTATACAGCTGGGCAGTCCAAGTTTCAAAGTTTCATCATTTCTCAGAAGTTGCCATAGTGTTGCTGATGGAGGACACCCGTTCGTCTCGTTCTGGTCCTTTTGCCTAACAAAAACGAACGACGAAAAAGAACATCCTGTTTTTAGATGTGACAGTTCCAAACTATTGTTCAGAAGAACACTTTCCGATTTCTGTCCTACATCATGACGGAGCTCTCAAACCCGAGCGTCATCCAGCGCATTGTCTGAAGGTGTCAAACATGTCAAAGAACAAAGAAGATGGCGAAAATCGACACCACTCTGAAATCCAGTGCTCACCATTATCATAAAAAGAACAAAATGTAAATAACGAAGGGGGAAAAAAACTCTTTCAAATGACAAGATAATCACTGCATTCAAACTTACCTTCAGCGCCACAAAACTGTCTTTCATGGCCCCCAAACTAAATAAATAAAGTGTTTTTCTTTCAGATGTCCTCAGCCCCGGCACGTAATGACTACACGCTGACAAATCGTTGACAGCAATTTAATAGTTAAAAAGATAATTCCGCTTTAAGGGCTTTTCGTTACTAAAGGTCACCACGGCTGTATTTAGTGGGCCGACTCATTTTTCTCCAGAATTCCAGACTTTGTCTCTTTGTGTTTGAGTGACATGGGCTTTCTCTGTAATAATATCCTCAGTAATGAAGGATAATAATGGACATTGTACTAATCAGAAAGTAAAAGATACTAATACACATCAGCTTGACAACCGTCAATAAACGGATTGCATGACTACTTTATATTTTTTTTTTAATTCGTTGAATGCTAATTATTACTCTTCCTTTGTGTTAAGCTGCCTATATGTGTTTGTAAATGATATCATTTAGTCAGTCTGTAGTGAAATGACGGTAGGGTTTATCTTCTTTTTTTTTATATCACACCATAATTTATTTTGCATTGTAACCTCTGTGGAACTTTTGTTGATATTTTTTATGATAATATATGTTAAATCTGCAGTCTTGTGGAAATGCTACACTGCTCACAGACATCAGGGGATTCGTTCATTTAATTTTGTTCATTGTTCGTTCATTATCCTTATTTCTTGTAAGAAATGTATATATATATATATATATATATATATATATATATATATATATATATATATATATATATATATATTTTTTTATTTTGTCTTT
>JAUZST010024464.1:0-31217 GCA_034779995.1 Parotocinclus haroldoi
GTTTTTATCTGCGCTGTTGTGTTCGCTGTTTGTGAAAGTTTCATTATAGACTGAATTCATTCAAGCCCTACGATGCCCAAACGTTCTGCAAGTTCTATGGCTAAAATAGTGTAGAAATACTTAAAGAAATATAGCGTCCCTACTTAGCGGATTTTAATTTATTGCTAATTAATAAATGAATTGGCTATCTCATGCAATTTATCGAATAATGTGTTGTAAGTGAAAAACAAAAATGGTTATTGCCTTGACAATGGCTTTTCCTCATTACATAACCCAGCGCTCATCACTCCCATCATGAGGCTTCCTATATCATGCACTCTCAAGTTCCTAGCAGGAGCATGCAGGTGAGAATATAATAATGTGTTAATATAATAATGTGCATCACTTGCCCAGGACAAAAATCTTGTATAAGAGTATGGTTACTGCTGAATGTGTATCTATATTCTTTATTGAGTTCCTGTCGTAAAGTCAAGCCACAAAAAGGGAATTAACTGTACAGAATAGGAGAAAGTAAGCAAATGTCTAAATACTTTCAGTGCACCTCACATGTCAGCATGACAGCTGGTACAATAACCTTGCTATATAGAGACCATTTAACCCTGTGCAGTGGGAGGAAGTTCCATGTGCTCGTATCCCTGCCGGTTTGTTTGTCCAGCCTGTTTGTGTAATTGTGGCAGCTGTGTGTACATACAGTATGTGTGTTTATATACCTATCCACCTTGCTCATCCTCTCTATCCTCATCATCCAGGTCTACCATATGGCAAGGGTAAAGCAGCGTCTCCGGAGTTTTTTTTTTCACCCAGGCCAGTTGACCCCTGCTTTGATTTCCAATATGTCCTAGAACATGGACAGATGGCTGCAGAATGAACGTTTCCTCAGCCGGGTGCAGCGGGCACACGGGCCGAGCACTTGCACAGACTGGAGTATAATATAATGGAATATTTGACGGGCCTATTCTGGGCTGAAAACAGGATAGTGTGCCATGGATTATGTTGCCCTGGCTGCCACTGCCTATTTTTCCAAAAACCCACATGTCCATTTTGACACTGCTTTAATCCAACACACACTCTCTCGCTCTATTAAATCTTCCTCTAATTTCTCAGTAAAAGGCAGCAGGATGGCTGTTTCCTGAAGAGGCTAACAGCATGACAAATGCTCACTCAGCTGTTGCTGCCTTTACAAAGATTCTAAAAGATGGTCTGACTCTTCAATTTGCATGAACCCCTGCAAAACAGGACCAAAACACAAGATTCAATTTTTCTCTGATACCTGTTGTGCGTGTAGACGGCCGTGCGATATCAAAACATTTTCGATTTAAGTTTGCTTCCTGCCGAGATTAAATTAATTGTTATTCACGTCAGCCAAACATTCCCAGGGGCTGACTTTTCTGCTCTAGAACCACCTTGCAAAAAACACTGTCCTTTACAAATCTAAAAACACTTTCTTGGGAAAGGTGTTAACTAGATGTTAACTAGAGAGTATCTAATCCATGTAGTAAAAGAAGGTGCTCTGATAAAGGAAGTCGATCTGAAAACGTAGCAGAGTTTGACAGTACACTGGAAAGTTGAAAAATGATCTAATGAATCTCGAATTCTCCTTAGATACACAGGTGTTAGGGACAGAATTTGGCCCCCACGGCATGAATCTATGGACCCAACCTGAGTTATGTCAATACTCTAGGATAAGGAAGTGGTTAAATGGTGTGGACATATTTTCTTTGCACAGTTTGGGATGTTAATACCAATCAGTCTCTTTTGGATCCCACAGCCTATTTGAGTATTGTTGCTGGCTGTGTGCATCCTTTCATGGTCACACCAATGCAAAGTTTATCTCAATTGGTTTTATGAGCATGACAAGGTTCTTCAGTAGCCCTACCAGTCACCCCGATATGATTTAAAAGAACACCACTGAGATGTGGAAGAACAGGAGATATGATGTTTGAAAACTTAACTAATAATTTAGACTAACTGCATGATCTAATCAAATCAACATGGAAAATAAACAAGGAATATTTCAAATATATTGTGGACTCCACACCACAAAGAGCCGTTTTCAGAGAAAAGGGAAGTCCTATCCAGTATTCGTTCCTAATCAGGTGCTCTGCGAATATAGAAAGAAATTTCTGTCTGATCTTTGTGTTGACAGGGACAATCTCTCTCCTCATATAATCCCAAAAAACTATTTCCATTAACAATTTTAATAAAGCACAATATTTTCATACTTTCTTACTTGTTTACTGTTTCTCAACAAATAAACAATTACCCACTCAACAAAAAAACAATTCAACTAAAGCCCAGTCAACCAAGCAACAAACAAACAAACAAAACAACCAAACCTAACCAAAACCAGTCCACGATACATCTAAGCCCAGCTTTGAATAAACCCAACTCAATGAACCAAACAACTATCCCAATCAAACCCAATAAATCAAAAAATAATCCTACAAAACCCAATCAACTAAACAACAAGACAAATCCAACCCAAACAACACAGTAACTTATCCAACTAAACCCAACCTAAGCCAAGTAAAAGCACTCAACCCCAAACAAAACGCCATTAAACAAAATAATAAAGCCAATCCAACCAACTTGGAACAATACTGTGATTGTACAAGATTTTTCCCGATACGAATATAATCCTGATACTCAACACTCATGACTGGGCCAGGTATAAACAGGGTCACTTTTCACTTGAGTGATGGTAGGCATGTGTTATAACCACAGTAAAGTAGAGACAGGTCATATGCACAACTGAGACTGCGTCTGTATGTCTGAGGTCAGGTGTGTTGTGTTTCTGAAGTGTGTCTGAGTTAAAGGTTTCAGAAGGACAGGAAGGTGACCTGTGATCACAGCTCTCTCTCTCATACACACATACATATGCACAGTCCCAGCATGTGGTGGCAGCATGTAATCATGAATTATGCACCTTGCACAAACATACATGTTCCAAGGCAGTAAAGTGGTGACTTCTCACCCCACAGGCACCTGCTGTGGGGTTAGATCACACTCAACCGAGGGCCCACTATTCAAACTCAACCTTCCTTGGCTTTGCACACATTCTGCTTCACTACTTCTCAGCAGGGTTGAGACATTGTGTTTCTCACTGACATCACAGCAGGATCGTTCGAAGTGTGTCCCAGTGAAACCAAACTGGGGATTGCCAAGTCATGAAGGGCACATTACTAATAATACCTTTCTCTCTAATTTTGTCTCACTAGCTGATGTTCTTGCAGTTAATATCAATGTCAGCCAAGCCAAACAACTTAAATCAAAGCAAATCACAGTCAAGCTAAACGAAAGCCAATCAACAAAACAATCAAACTAAACTAAACAACCAACCAAATGAAACCCAACCTAAACTGAATTAACAAAGCAACCAGACCAATCCAACCCAAACCCAATCAAAGGCAAACCATCGACTCAAACAAACAAGGGAATAAACAACATCTTTTGCCACTCCCTTTGTTGTATTTCCTTCTTGAATTCCTTTTTAAATTATTTTAAGTCTTATGATTGACAACCCTCTTGTTCGGGCCGTGCTTTCCATCAATTAGCCAAGCCCAACAGTAAATGTTTTATAAAGGCAAAATGAGCAGTTTATGCCATATTTTTGTTCCCTAAACATTGCGTGATTTCATTTACTTTTTGAAATCAATAAATATATTTCATCGTGATATAGAGAAAACGCTGCTATGTATTTTTTTATCTTTCATTTATCTGAGGTATGTTTCACAAATATAATATACAATACAAGTACCAGACTTGGGTAAGTGCTGAAAAAGAAATTGAATGTTAGATCTTAGAGATGAATGTTCATATAGTTCTGGTTTGTTTTGTTAATCTAACGTGAACATTTCAATTCAGTGCATTCTCACTTTTGTCCACTTCCTAACTCATTCTTGCCCGTCATTACCACATAAGCTGCATCGATCGATGTACCAACTGAATCATTGATCAATAAACACACACACACACACACGTCTGTGGTTACCGTATTTTCTACAGAGCCAAGGTATACTTCCTGAAATGATGCACCACTTCATTAAATCCATAAACCTATTAGAAGCCATCCAGACATCAAATCTTTGAAACTAATTCAAAGTCTACTCAAACATGTCATCTGTCATTTAGATCAAACTCTCACAGGCAGCATGATGTATGCCTGCAGGATCATTTATCAAATCTTAAGCAAGAAGGTTAACTCTGGCCCAAAGAAATCTCGATTGGATGTGAGCCTTAAAATCTGGATACTCTGAGATAACACGGTTCTCCAGAGACCCAGGTTTAATCATGAGCTGTCTGGATTTACTATTTCTCTCCACCTTCCAAAAATGTGTGCGTGTTGACTACTAAAATAAACCTTATGTGTGATAAAGTGATTGGGTGGCCCCTGTCCAGACTGAATGTAGCAAAAAGGGATGATTTGAAGTACCTTGTTGACAGGGTGGGCACCAAACCCACTGGCTTCCTGACCGTAATTACTCTAAATGCCAAACGTACATAAGAACTGTCAATTAAAATTAAAGTTTAAAAACCTCTAGAAGAGTGGCATCGATGTGTGAATATATGAAGTAACAAGATTTAAAAATGTCTGACACAGATAAGAGATATATCCAGAATATTCTCATAAATGGGGCAACATCTCTGCTCAGCCACTCTACTGCATATGTCCTGAGGTGCATTGTGGATTGGGACGCTGCCTTAATTGGACTTTACTGCAATATGACACAGAACGTCACTAAGCCATGAACCACAACCTGACTCTGCCCTATTATTAATTTCTCTCTCCCTCTTATAAAAATACTAATTGACAAAAACACAACACACCCAGATAGAAATGCTGGATTGCTGCAAAACTCAGGATGTAGTAGATGTAGGCACATATGTAAACGATTACAGGTGTGGTTAGACACTGGGTCTTAGCACAAGAGGGTGTAAATGTAAATGTGTAAAAAATCAGTATCTACTAAGCCTAGGTTCATATACTTTTGCTGCACAGATATGTGTAATACTGGATAATTTTCCCTAATAAAGAAATGACTTATTTAAATTGTCCGGGCTTAAATGTGTAACTGGGTTCCCTTTATCTAACATGTACCGTCTTCTATCTACTTTTAAGGACGTCTGTAAAAATCTGATGATGCTTTGAGTATATATATGCAGAAATTTAGAACACAGGCAAGAATATCCATCCTTACGCCACAAGGAACCAGCATATTAAATACAAATCCAGGAGGTGGCAAGTTTGTATGCTTCTCTTTTGGACTCTACTGAAAGACTCTATCCTGCCTTCACCAGGGTCTTATTAGAGATATTATTAGACATCTTAAGGCATCATTGTAGAAACTGTAAGACTTCCAAGTGCAGACATAAGACATAAGACATAAATCTGCTATTCTGTAGTCATCATATGCCACAAACAATCCACATGAAATGATTGTCATGACTTTGTCAGAGTGAGGGACAGCTAAGCAACATAAGCTTATGGGCATTTCTCAAGTATCCAACAGTGCATGCTTGATGTATTGGGGATTTGAACAAAATCACAGATATTTTTCAGGTTGCGATTGCAACCCCAATTTAATTCATTTCAGTATTGCCAAAGTGATTTAGTGGATAACCAATTATAGTACAGGGATTATGATCCTTAATCAGCTTCTTAATTAATTGTAAAATGGGTTGGCCATCCATCCTTATTAGTTTTCATTCACTTTACATTTTACACTGGACTCTGGACCACTGGTGTGGTCTGTTCCAAAAAAAATGGACCAAAAAACATGAATAATTCAAGTTCACAAGTTTTGTGATTATAATAATTGCACACAGTATTAGTGTTTGTTAACTTTCATCATGTAGACACAGTGATCCCTCCAAGTACAGGCTACGCTATGCTCACATGAATGCACAGCCACACTTAAGGAGGATTGGGCTGAGCCTTCACTGAACGGAAGGGATTACCTGCGCTCTCCTCGTCACCCTCCACTGGGCTGCATGGAAATACACAAAGCAACTGTGAACTAAATTTATTAATATGATTTAGATCAAGCGAATTGTGCAGCTCTAAAATAAGGGTCCGTGACAAAGTCCGTGTGTTCCACTTGTCAGGCCTAAGGCTGGAACCATCTCTGAGGACAACTGGCCTGAAAATGACACAAAATGAGCAAAGAGTCCAGATGCGGCAGCTTTTCCCCTCAGCAGGGTGACAGATACGCCCTGCTGAAACGACATCTGAGACTTTATTCTTATCTCACTACTTCTTCACTTTGTGACCTGCAGAAGAAAGGAGAAACAAGTATCTAAGTACAAGTATTAGTACAAGCATTACATTCTGTGGCATACTGTAGGACGTTGACCGAAACCGAAAGTCTTTTTCATAGTTTTTATGTTACCGTAATGTAAAAATACAAAGAACTTTCAAGAAAACCGAGTAGAAATGATCTAATTGTGTTAGAGATACCCATAAAAACATAAACAACTTAACATTAACAGATATTCTAAAACAAATGGAAGTGCAAACCATCACATTTTATACCATCAATGCATTAAAGGTTAGGAGGTCAAATGAACCACATTTCCATCCTCATCTCTCTAACGTTGCAAACCAAATTGCATATGCAGGACTGTGAAGATAAGAGAAGAACCAAGTCCCAACGCTGTCATGTATTCATGAGACTAGATAGGGTCTGCTACTCGCGACAAAATTAAACCACCCGAAACCCACACTCGTTCCCGGATTGTGCTTGTATTTAATATGCATGGTGCATGGCATTGTTTTTGGGTCCCGGCTATCATGTCGGCAATAATCAAGCCTTAATGCCCGCAACAATGCTTGCGGCGGTCAATGGAGGGAAGAAAAATAATCATGTTACCCTACAGAATTTTAATTTGTGCTCCTGCCAGAGTGTGAAGAGAACGTTCAAAATCCTTTAAAACATTTCAAACATTAGGAGACAGCTAAAACAGGACACGAGGTTGGAATCCCAATTGGTTCTTAATACGCTCTGCTGGACTACTTAAGGTTTGTGGTAATGTAAGTTTATATATTTAGAGATTCATAAAAATTATCTGGTAGATTACATTTTCTAGATGGGTTTACTTGGTGCAAAACCAATGTTTAAATCCTTACATTGATACCTCATGCATTAATGGTAAAACATTGATAGTACATTGACTGAAATTGATAGTATTCAAATGTTATATTGTCAAAATGCTGTGCTGTTTATTAGAACTCAATCCCAGCCATATTGATTTGTCCCATGTTCAAGCTGCTCAGGATATTATTCCTGAATATTTCTCTTACACCCAGCATGTCAGCTATGAGAACCAACAGTTCACTTAGAGTCTAACCTATCCCAGATCTTAACGAGCTGTTGTAATAATTTTCTAACTTTAGTGAGCAGCGTATATTGTGCTCAGGTAGAATGTAAAAGTGCATGCTGCTAATTGTTCTTAAAGTAAAAAATGTATTTCTTTTTTAAAAAGCCTTTGTAACTTAGTGTTTAAAAGAGGATCTACTAGACATGGCAATATTCAGTAATGCAGTCATGATATTTAACTCAAACAATAATTATCATCAACTCTTTGAAACACTGTTACTGTAAGTCGAAAAAACGGCAGCTTCACTAGAGCGGTTCTTTAAAACACTCCACTCCTAAATTTCAAACTAGGCTACTAGGAATTCATAAGTTTTATACTTTCAAAGTGTTGCCAACGACTGTGCACACGGCCCACGGCCCTGTGTGAACAGAAAGGCATACCTGATTGGACTTGATTGATTTGTCACATTTACATGTACACCTGTACATACATACATGGGGGAAGGGCAGGAAGACGTTAGGAAAACTAGAATATGGTAAACAACTAGCGGCCATCCTGTATTATAGCAGCTACCTAAAGCGCTCACACAGAACCGTCACGGTGCGACTGTGGGGAGAAATAGAAATGGAAAGCGAGTTCATAGGTTAGGAGAGGGGGAGCCAAAGAGTCGCTCGTCAGAAAGCACCAGTCCGTGTCCATAGCACAGCGGGGGAAACTTCTGGACAGTCCACGCCCCATCAGTCTTAGAAAAATGGAACTCGACCTGAAGGCCAAACCACAGATAAGATGGGTGCCGAAAACCAGATAAGATGCTTGTTTTGACTCGAGTGCTCAAAATTTTCACACAGAACACTCATGAATAGTGGTTCTCAATTCCCAATTTTTCCAATTTTGAGTTCAGAACCGATCGCTTCTCTGAGATTTAATCCATTCCGTGGGTAAAAGTCACAGTCTGAGTGCCTACAGCTCTTCCTTCTTCATACTTAACACTTCTAAGTCTGAAATGTTAAGTGATACAAGTATCTCTATAATCTCTCATAAATATTTCATATAAATCCCAGTAAGAGCCAAAAACCAACCACCTACAGAGGGGAGAACACCATGATTGCATCTTTTGCCTGACTAGAATTGCTTAAATAAACAAATATAGAGAAATAGATTCAGTTATGATTTATAAAAACAAAAGTAATAAGCCCATTTTGAGTAGATATATTTTACTTTCTCTTTATATTTTGTATGAAGTATTACCCAACATCTAGGATGAATTAATTATGGGACTGTGGTGGCCTAGTGATTAGGGTACTGGACTTTTTGGTGGAGCTCAGAAGGTCTAAAAGTTCAAATTCCACCTCTGCCACAGTTGGGTCCCTGATCATGGCCCTTAATCCACAATTGTTTGGATTGTAAGAATATATTAATTGTAAAATGTTATTGCCATATTCAGCTAGGGCATTTCTGTGGAAAATGTAACATACTCTACTTTTCTCATAAAGATCTCATGACTACAGGATTTCAGAACAAGTGACTACGGATTTCAGAAATCAATGGGTAAATGACATATCTGAATACCTCAGCAAGTCATGGGTGAGGGGGCCTGTTTTTTAGGCCATATCTGCTATCATAAAAGCTGCCATATCTGATCAAGGGCAAATTTTTCCAATGGGAACGTGGTCATGTGGCATATCAGAGAAGACCAGAATTGTCTCAGAAATCAATTGCCGTCAGATAAATTTACGGCAAAATTCTTTTGTGGTTCAAATGTTATAAACACAAAGTTTAAAACTTTTGTTGTTCATCACAGGTAACTGAACATGGAAGTGACGGTTCTGAATTCCAGAGAACGCAGCTGCCATATCATAGCAACAACTTTAAACACTAGACTGTTATATCCATAATGGCCAAATTCAGAGACTGTGAACAAGCCATGTAGTGATCGTGTGTTTTGGCAACCTTTGGGGAAAAGTCCAAGATGCATCATGTGATGGACCTGTGACTTTTGACTCACCAGTATATTAACAGCAATTATTTGATAATGATTCATTTTCTGATGATACAAAACCATCAGGACTAAAGATGATAATGCATGATTAGCTTTTCAGGCTATGCAGTGTCTCCACATGCTTGTGATTCGGATTGTTTTGGGGAGTTAAATGGCTTAATCTTATCATAGAGAAAAGGAACTGAAGTATGAATCAAACCATTGACCTAAAAGGTTTGCAAAATATCTGAAACTGCAGCTGCATTAAACAACAACAGGTGGTTCAATAAGCTTAAAATAAAATCAATTTTCATTCATTTACATAAACAAAGTCAAGACTACTTATTTACCCTTTATGCGTCTTACTAGCACAAAAACATAGGTCACATTGATATTTTTGTTTTGCACTTAATCACTTAATCACCAAACTGCTAAGATTTTGATTCAATGACCTAAACATTTACGCATGAAATGTGTAATTACTTTGTGTTTAAACTACATTTTATGGTGATTTTCTCACTTTTCTAAACCACTCTCCCACAGATTTCCTTCCTTAGTACACCAACGTTCAAGAACATACACTCTCCAGTGACTTTATTAGTTATCTAACCAGCCAATCACATGGTAGAGACTATATATTACTATATAGTGAAGAACTAAACATCAGAATGGGGAAAAAAAGCAATTTAAGTGATTTTGAACGTGGCGTGGTTGTTCGCGCCAGATGGGCTGGTTTAAGTTTTTCAGAAACTGTTGATCTACTGACATTTTCGCACAGTGTCATCACTAGGATTTACAGGGGAAAAAAAACTTGGGTCTGAAAAAGAGAAAATATCCAGTGAGCGGCAGATTTCTGGTTGAAAATGCATTACTGATGTCAGAGCTGAGAGGAAACGCCAGAGTGGTTTGAGCTGATCATACCAGACCACACTGGGTGTCACTGGGTGACACACAGGACACATCCTGCCTTGTATCTGCAGTTCAGGTTGACAATGGTGTAATGGTGTTGGGGATTTTTTTGCTTGGAACACGTCGGACCACTTAATACCAGCAGAGCATCGTTTAAACACGATGTCCTACCTGAGTATTGTTGCTGACCATGTCCTTCCCTTTTGACCACACTGATCGATCTTCTTTCTTATGGCTACTTCCGGCAGCATGACATAATCTCAATTACCTTTGTGACTACTAACAATTTTAACAATTAACAATTTAACAAGTTAACAATTAAAAGTTTCCATAATTGTTTACAGTCCATTTGTTTGGTCTTTATAGTCTAAGAAAAGGAAAATTATATTACACCAATTAAACAAATTAAGCCAAGTTATTCCTAAATATGCTTGCAATAATTACTCATTGTTATATTATGTAATGTTATCACAGTTACAAACCCACTGACACATTCAGGATGGCATATTAGGCATATTCATTACATGCCACAGAAATACGTTTGAACAAAGAAAGGAAATAGAAAACATTCCATAGGGCTTGGTGGTTATTGCTCTGGAGTATATTTATAATTTGCTTGAATTAAAAGTTCTACTTACCTTTAGTGCATTTATTTCACAGCATTATCCAGAGCAACTTACAAATAAGTGGAGGTTAAGACTCTTGCTCAATCTTTCAGTTAGCGGTCCACCGCTTTAAACGCTGAGTCAATAGTCCTGGCTGCCACCTTTGGATGACTGAGCAAGTCTCTTGTCTTTCAACTGCTCAGTTCTCTGCTTACATCTCTGCTTATTGACATGGTAAGGGAGGAGTACGATTTAATAGGGTATTAAAATCTATTGCTGAAATCTGTTGTTCTTTTGAGACAGGCGTTTACAGAACACAAAAAGTAAAAGCAAAGTCAACAAAGCTTGTTTAAAACAGACAGTACAACAACATTTGTTGTCCTTGCCATCAGTGAACCCTGGGCACCAAACGCCCTGTTCCAGGCTGGTGGTTTGTCCTTCCGCAGAATGCTGTCAGAAGGTACTTGCCGCTGCTGACTGGGTGCACCCACAAGCCTTGCCATTTCTCAGATCCTCTGACCCAGTCATCTGGCTGTAACGACTTGGTCCATGCCAAGGTCACTCACATCCCACATCTAACATGTTGAGTAAGAACTATCTGTTTGCTTAGAACATGCATAAATATAACATGACAATCAGCATTATTTGTTATTGGATCTGTGTGAGATCATAAAGTTCATTAGACATATAGTAGACTATCTTATGGCCAAATTGGTTCAGAAATCTCAACAAATTTTGAGGTGATGAAAATTATTTAAATTTTGAAATTGGCTCTTATTTTTATGATACAGGGATGCACAGATCTAGGCAAAGATTTAGATGTAATCATCAGTATTACGTCATCTCTGAATGACCAATAAAAGCTAGATGACGCAGTCCTAATTAAAATTGCATCAAGCAACTCTATATAAGTCTTACATGCTCCCTCTATCAGTTACCCAGCCAGCATTTTTACTGACTTATACCATTGTTCAGCTGTTCAGCATGCCTCAGTTCTGCATTAATAAAGCAGTTATTTCTGATATTTGAATGAATCTCTTCATATTGGGGAAGACATTAATTTTTGCGAGCAGTATATGAAGAGTTGGTGGAAAATCTCATTCAGGCAGATAAAGAACTTGGCTTTAACATGTCCTTAAAAAATATTTCACTCTCATCTAGACTTCTTTGCACCAAACTGCAGAGGACTTCACCAGGAATTTGCTACTATGGAATACTATAAAGTACATAAAGCCCTTCCCAAGATACCAGTTCCTGAGGACATATTTCTTACAGTCCAGTGACTTATATTAATTCATTTTCGTTCTTAGGCATGTAAATTGATTAATTAAAGTACATTTAAATATATTTGAGTTTCCTCTGAATCATTTTTGGTTGCACAATACATGTGCATTATTATATTTTCAGAAGAAATAATTATATGTTTTAATTAATTATTAATTGATAATAGTAACAGTAAAATACAAACTTTGATCAAAATTATTAAGAAATAATAAATTACTTTTGAAATTTTGTAGACCAGTAAAATCAGATGGAAAAACTCCAAGACTTTTTTCCACAGTTTCTCCAAGTTTCATCTAATATCTTTCCTTTTTGGCTGAATTTGCACATCAGGGAACAGAAAGCTCATTGTTCATCATTGCTGGATGGTGTACCACCCGAGGGTGAGGGTCCCACATTTGGTCTTGCATGTAAAACACCAAGCTTTTAAAATGGAGCAACACTGAACTCTAGTGTCCAAAAGAATCAGCCTTGTATTGCAATCTGTAGCATAAACTATGGAATTACCATAACTAAGAGGCACCCATCACAGAAAAACTAAACCTCAATGTGACACAAAATAATGTTGGTTTAATAGCTGAAAATACAGGTGTCAGGACATTTTACATCATTTTTATCCACTGTAACTCATTTACAATGTTGTCCAAGTCAACAGGATCAAAGGACAAATATGGAATAACTCAGAGTTGGAGAATAAAGTAAGGAATCTCCATATGCATTCTAGAAACACTTGCTCAAAGTCTAAAACTGCAGTTTGGTCTGCAGTTAAAAGGGAGTTACAGGCTTTAACAAGCTGTTAGACTTGGTTCATTCAAAGAAAACCTGGCCCCAACAGGAGAGTCAAATGAAATAATAGAAAATACTATAACAATAATTCAAGAATGAAATTGCAGAGTGTGTGGCAAAAGATTCTGATTGTTCTTAGTTTCAGTCCATCATTTGGTGCAAGTACAAACAGAAACATACTGTGACAAATCTACTATGAGGTGATCCCCAGTGGCAAATCTTAATGGAAGCAGCTGAAAGGGAATCATCATATTGTATCTTACCACAGAGCAAGGAGAGATAAAACTTCACAAAATGCATATCAACACTTTTTTTTTTGCTGTTTCAGCCATTAAGTCCTGCAAACGTGATCAGTCCCATTAAGAAGTTCATTTAACTTTTCAAAATGGTAGATTCTGCTGACCAGACCTGAATAATGTGTTTGCTAAGAATAAGTAAGGTTATATTTAAAAATGTTAATACCCCTGCTCACTTGGGGTTTGTTCCTTCTCAATCTGACCAGGGTTCCCCAACCATAAATTCTAAAAACGCTGCGTAGTGCAACCACCATATTATAACTGCAGACAAAATAAAAAATAATTCTAATAAGAAGCAAAGTATAATACATTCATTGAGTTTAAAAACTAAAGGGAAACAGGATTTCCTCTAGTACATGTTGTGCATCCAACAAATGATGGCTTGAAAGACTGGTCCCAAGTCAGCATTGTGGTGCAGTGACAAGGTCTTCAGTCTTAAAGTCTTCCATGGATCTTCAGCTTCGCGTTACGATGTCAAAACAGACTGTTTGTTTGATGAGACATAAGACTTGTGGTCTCAGACAAATTGCATATGTATTAAACGTATTTTAACAATTGTGTGTGTGTAACAACACATCAAATTCATGCATTTTTAAAAACCTAAAGTGTCCCGTTTTCAAATTGCCGATGTTTTATGTGGTTGCACCACCTGATATTCGAGGTCTGGACATGAAACCTTTATTTTCTTGCCTGTATGGTCTGACAAACAATCATTTAGATCATTTTAAAACGCCTTTGAATCCATAATGCCATAGACTGAAGGGTTTAAAAAAATCTGAAAAGAGAGCAAAGCCTTTTCCTTCGTGCTCTTTTTTTTGGCTTTTGAACAGCAATGATAAAGCATAGAGGCAATTCATTAGTGTTGGGCTAACATGAGGGATTTGGATATTACAGATGTAGGTTATCTGTTAAAAATATGCATAATTACTACATTACTATGGGTAATAATAATATGTATACCCATACAGCAGTGTGTGTGTGTGTGTGTGTGTGTGTGAGAGGGAGAGAAAGCACCTTATGACATACTGAGGTAATAACAAGTCTTTCCTGAGGGATGGCCACCACACACTAATTACACACTTCCATTGCGACCTTATTGTAGCAGGCAGTTACCATAGCGTGCTAATACATCTTCTGGGCCCCGTGTCAAACCAGATTTCCCTTCTCCAATTTGCACAGTGTAAGAAAGTGAAGGGAGAGGGGGAAAAGCTGCAAGGTCATTACCGCACAAGGCCCAATTACACTAAATAATCTGTGCTGTAAAAATGAGCTGTAGAGTATTGGTTCGGCGACACATGATATGGTCGGATCAGAAAGAGTGTGTGTATGTGTGTGAGAGAAAGAGAGAGAGAGAGAGAGAGAGAGAGAGAGAGAGAGACACACATAAGGGATGTGTTGCGTCCCAGTCGTACGGTCAGAAGAAACCCAGATGGTGAAGAACTGTTTGTGGAGCTGCTGACATGCAAGTAACCAGAGAAGAAGCTCAAAAAGATGTCAAAAACATACAAGTATATTTCAGTTATTATATAAAATACATTATAAGTGATATGAAGTTTATTACCATAACAGGTCTTTTACACCGTGTTTTTTACCAGTGTTTTACTCCAGTGTTCCTTAGATTTAATTTCACAATATTCTAACCAGAATAATCTCATCTATTTTATTCAGTCTTTGAGTTTAGGATTGAGGAATGTGAACTAGAATGTAAAACATTAAGAAAATGTTGGACTGAGAATGTGCCTGTGATGACTGGGAAATACAGGGTCAGAGATATTGGAAAAGTCAGCAGCTGCCACTGAGACTGTGACACACTCACCCATCGCTCACCATATGCAGCCCATTAGAATCAGCTGGCCACCAAATACATGCCAGACCCACCAAACATCTGCTTAGTTCCCATTAATTACACCAGTCAGAAAATCTTTAGAGCCTCAATGTTTATGGGTCCTCGAAGGGTCGACAGGTTCAGGACGACGCTAAAGGTGATTTGAAACAATCTTTCCCAATCTTTGTGAGATTGAACATATTTTAGCCTTTTTACCCTTGGCTGCTACCCTCCAATAAGAACATTCCTGATCCATGCCAGTAATCAATTAACATACGTGCATGTCCTGGAGTAAACCCACACAGACACGGGGAGGACATGCTGACTCCACACAGAAAGGACACAGGCCGCTCCTCTCTGGGATTGAACCTGTAACCTTCTTGCTGTGAGGCAGCGGTGCTACCCACCAAGCCACCGTGCTGCCAAGCAACTACGGTAGTCCTGCAGTTGAGGCACTGGACTATAAACCAAAAGGGCCTGGGTTCAAGTCCTGCCTCTACCAAGCTGCCACTGCTGGATCTTTATGTCTCTTCTAAATTACATAAATGTAAACACTAAACAATGGAATATCTAATCTAATGGTGGCTATTACAGCTATTTTCGCCCCCTACTGGGAACACAGTGTAATTTGGAATCATTGTATATTTTATTTTTGGAATCTTACCCAGATGCAAAAGGGCCCAAAAACCTAGACTGGTAAAACTACAATCTGAAAGTAAACCACTGTAAACCTTTCAGCTGCTTGTTGCTCTCTATGGGAACACAGGGTAATTTGAAACCATTTGTGGATAATACCTTCTGTTCCAGACCCCAAGAGCAATGTTGGTCTACAGCAAAAAGCCAGTGAAACAACACAATGTGTGACTTTTCAGCTACTTGTGTAGAATATCAGCACAATAGCAAGTCTATACAGCACAGCGCTAACTAATTTGATATTAGAGTGGGGAATTAGGAATAAAAAATGGAAAGGGTTAACAAGAGCACCACTGTGCTCTATTTTCACCAGAGTCTTCTCCGTACAGGACAGGAGAAATGATGAGGGGCACGTTAACGTGTCACCAGGCCACGCCCTTCCGAGTCGCCCTCCTTCAAGTGCACATAATAAATACTCTCAATCATCAGCAGCCTCGGGCAGCGTCACCACGCACTCACAGAGGAAATTAATTATAGATGCACTTTCAATTACTTTCACTGCTTCCCCCTCGCTGCTCAGGGGGGATCCACACCAAAATGTGAGCGATGGAACCAGAATTCGAGGCTCCCGTTTAGCCAGCATGTACACGTGTTCCTATCGCGTTCTTATACCTGTGGATCCTGTGTGCATGGGGTCTAATGGAAACAAACACGCACCTCAGTGTCATAGTTTAATTTTTAGATTAGAACTGTATATGAAATTGGACTGTGGTAGCCTAGCGGTTAAGGTACTGGACTCTGGCCCAGAAGGTCCAGGGTTCAAATCCCACCTCTTGCACATACTGCTGATATTGTGAAGCAGTATAGCTCATAGTCATAACTTTGTTCAGCCAAAGAATGTGCCCTATTGGTTCCTAGCATCAGTCACAGCAAGCTTGGTGGACACTGTGCTCAGACTATTTCCTGAGCATGAGCTCCAGATTAAGTTAAATGAATTCAATAGGTTTGAGAAAGGTACCATTTATTAAATGTACATAAACATAATTCAAGAAAAAGTGAATTGTACTGTGTGAAGTATTGTATAGTGTGAAGTGTACTAGAAATGTTTGAAAACGTTTCAGTACAATAACAATGGGTTAAAGTCTCAAATCAACACCACAAACAAACAAAAAAAGGTTGGATAAAACCAGCTGTTCCCAAAATAAGGGGCACTACTGAAATGCCTCATCTTTCAGTCCCACGTTTAATAAATGCACTGCTAAAGTAATTTGTCACTTTATTTTGTTTTGTTCAATAAGAAGTTGAGTTTTTCCATTCATTCATTTTCTTATCATCTTATCCTAGTCAGCATCGTGGGAATGCCAGTGCCTAGCCAGCAGCACAGGGCACAAGGCAGGGACAACCCTAGGCAAAGGGTGTCAATCCATTGTAGGGCACATACACTCACACACTCATACATACATACACCAAATTAACCCTGAGTTCAAGGGTTCACAATGATAGTTCTTCAAAATGGGGGCACTGCTGAAAATGGTTGGGAACCCCAACTAAAATGGGGTTAAATGGTTTTCATACCATGACGTCATCATTGGATTCCATCCCTCTCAGGATTCTAATTATACGGGCACATCTTCAGTCTCTAATCTGACCTCAAGCATTTCAGAATCATCTGCATTCTGGTTTTGAGTGTCCCCTCCTACGAACTGGTCACCAGTTCGAGAGCCTCCGTTCTCGCATAGCTCCGTACCTCTGTCCCTGTTGCGCCAGGCTGCCTCCTTCCGTCTGTAATTGTAGTAGTTCATGACGAAGAGGAAAACACCAGCAGTGAGCATCACAGCACCACACATGTAGAACATGTAGTTGTAGTCTCCAAACATGTCCACTAGAGCACCTGCAGAGTAAACGAAAATGTGTTACAAATAATACATTTTAATTTATGCTATTGAGCAGACGCTACTTATAACTGACATGATTTTAACAATGTGCAATCCAAGCAGTTGTGCTTTAAGGGCCTTCCTCAAGTGGCCAAAAGCAATAGATTATCAGTGGGGTAAACACTTGACCTTCTGGTTTATAGTACAATGGAAATTTACAATCAATGTACACCATTAATCTGTGCATCCTTAAAGGTTTACATTTATAGTTTTTTTCTGCCAAGAATTTGCACATTCATTTTAGGAGGTTTCCTCTTTTTTCTAAGATGAACAATTTGATGCATTTACCCCTCCTCCACATGTAAAGCCTAGTCCAGCTTTGTAAAGTTGTGCCCATGTCACCACTATATACCCATGGAAGATGGTGATACACATTTTCCAGTTGATCCCAGTTTGTGGTGGGTCACAAGCCACCCAGTGGCAAGAAAGGTAAGTTAGATGGCTGATGGTGAGACTTATCCAACATTACCTAAAACCTCTGAGCATTCCGGCTTGGTTTAATTGGAGGAATCCGATCATTCTTCAGTTGCTGCTTGACTGAATTGCAAATGCAGGATTCTGTAACCATGCAGTACCACCATAAGTACTTCACATTTAATGGGACGGAAATGAACTTAGTTTTGGTGAGTCTGCCTTGTTTAATTTGGACTAAACATTATTAGATAGCTAGCAAATTCCTTAACAGATTAATTATGAATCTGGGCAGCTTGGTGGGGGATGGTTTGATCATTGTGGGGGATGATATAATCTTGGTGAGGGGTGGTGGGATCATTCCAGTTTTTATGAAGAATCCTGGAAATGTTATATTTATTTCTTTACAATTTCAATATTAGCTGAAATTCACAGTTCTCCACAGTAAACCATGCTGTATGATTACAAGTATGCAACACTTAACGTCCATCCTCTCAACAACTGTCTGCCTCAACGCCTGGGATCTTAAAAATGACAATAAATTTTAATGCCAAATACAAGAATGTCATTTAACTCTGAACGTTGCACCCATAAACAGATGACTTGAATTATCCTATTTTACTTAACACAGTCTTAGGCTAACTCCATATATATTTACATTGTTGTATAACGAAAAAAGGTGAGTGTGCCACTACAAGGTTTAAAAGAAGCATCTTCAAACTCAATTTGAAGGTAATAAGACTGCATGAAGGACAAAGAAATGTAAGCCTGACTGCATGTGGTCCTTGATGCATGTCAAATGTTTCAAGTTTTAAAAAAGAAAGACACAAATAACAGTTACTTCACAGTATTTGTAAAGTACTGTCATGTATCAAATGTTTTCAGAATGTAGATTGCTTAACATACTTTAGGACTATGTGCAAAGAATCTAAATACTGCTGAACTGAGCATGTAACTGATGGCATCTTGGCTCACAGTAGAGCAAGCCTAAAAAGACTACGTGACTAATTTTTTATATATATTTTGCTCAGAATCCTTTTTCACAGAACATAATGCAGTCGTTAATCAGTGCATACCTGTAATTAATTACTATTCTAACACAAACTGCCTTAGAAACCCATGATGGGATATATCACGCTGTTCATAGATATCGGCAAGAGAAAGTACAAAAGATTCTAACGTGCTGATTCATGCAAAGATCGTAATTGGGAAGAGGCATCTAACAGGTGGCAGTGCAGGGCTGAAGGGCAGCTTTCAAGGCAGATATACCAGTTCAAACCTGAGTTTCATTGCCTTCTTTCTGTGAGAAGGCGATGATGGGGGAGTTTCAGCCAAACAACCCAAAGAAGCTCAGCGGCCACGTTTTGATGGATTGTGGCTTGTTTTGGGGGGGCGTGTGCAGATGCCCGACGTTCTCATTAAACCCGGCGCTTGATTGGCGAGGCGGTAATTTCGCGCCAACTGTTAGAGCCGCTTCATTTTTTTTCCTCCGTTCCCTCACACATACTCATTGCTTAATGATCACACAGGGCTTCTAATGAGTGAGGGGATGAACCAAGATTCATTAAGAAACAGGGAAGCGAAAGGCTAATTACTGCCATTTCCTCTCTTCTTCCTCATTAGGCTGACCTCAAGATGCGGCGTATAAAGTTGACGCAACAAGCGTCTACAGCGGGACAAACGGATAAGTGTGTCTATGAGATGGTGCTTATTTACTCTATTAAACACGGGTCTTGGAAGCGAGGTCTCGCAGCAGAGCAGCGAGGCCCAGATATTTCTGCCTCATTAAACAAGCCATACGCTGGGTTGCCAGGTCCTCCGTGACAAAGCCAGACTGAAATAAATCATAACCAGGCAGGAACAGTGTGTCTTTTAGAAAACAGAAAACAGTGCAAGGGCACCAAGAACAAACCATGTCCATCATATGTGTAGTTTTGTGAGTGAGTGTGGGGCAGGGGTGTGTATAAATCCCCTCCCCCGCCAGGTAATTCAACAATTATTCTAGTACCATTACCAAGCTACACTGCTCACAAAAATGAGGGTATATTTCTAAATGAATATGAAGAGAATCCCACAGGATCCCTGCTGGACAGTCTGATCCTGTTCATGCGCCATCACTGTCAGTGTGTTTTGGCACTCCTGGGTGACCATACACCCTACTGAACAGTCAATGTGGGGGCACTCTCGTCCAGTAACATGAACCCCACTTGCTACTCACTCACTCATAATTGAGTTTGCATCTCATTTGCGTAAACAAACAAATTTGGACTTTTCCTCTGCCTTTCTGGTGGTCTTGTTTAATGAACTAAAATCAAATGCCCATTTTTAAACGCTTTATATTCATGAATTATCAGTTACAAGAATGTGTCTAACAAAGACCTAAATGCACAGTATTATATAAATCTTGACAGTGTCACAATAATCAGAGACTTGAAACTCCACTTAGGCGCCAGAGAAAACACCTGCTATTATAGTAACAACACAAAACTATAATATTTATTACATTAACTGGTTGCTATGACACTCCTTAACCTGAGACTTTTGATACTGTAAAATCTGACACCTAATGGAAATCTTTATTAACGTTTCCTTGATAAGCATTGCTGCATATTCCATCTACCCAGGAAATTCAGATCACAGTTCTGATATGTTAGCATCACGGTCAGCATTTCGGCAGTCGCAGGGGGCGATAGCAGCTTAGCACAAGGAGTCGACAGGGACCGAGTGAGCGAGGTATAAAGAGACTTCATTACGCTTGTATGTTTGGAAAAAAAGCCCAGCGATCTGGGCATAGGCCAATCCTCATGCGACGCTGGCCGATTTGGGCCGCTAAATAACCGTGACCAATTACGACCTCGTTCCCTACGCCACACTCGCTTACAACGCCCGTTTTCCCCAGGCCTAAGATGTGCCGCAGATCTGCCTCCCTCACCACCCATAATCCAATTCTGCTGGAATGTCTTACAATAATGACACCCTGGAAATCCTTCCCACCCACCCTGTGTTCTTCCATTAGTCATGCAGGCAGAAAGCAACGAGAGAACAAAGCTGCTCGCTTCTGCTGCAATTTCTTTCCCTTTCACCATCGTGAAGCACCGTGACCTTTCACTTTGTAGGAAATGAGAAAAAGAATGAAAAACAAACAAATGGGTGAACATGTTACGCTTCCCTGTTTGTTTAATATCGCTACAAAGAAAGCCCTTTTTGAGCGACTGAAAGCTAACATGATGTGAATCACAGAAAAGATTCATGCTTTGGTTTGAATTATTGCTTCTCGTGGTTTAATAAGGTCTGCAAACAATGATTCTTGTCTATAATGGAGTATGAAGTAAGAATCAAAAATGTAATCAAGGGGCATATGAACTCTTCAGGGACTCTGCATGCACACGATGTGGATATGTTACGTTATATATTAGGGTATTTCATTTGTTTGGTTGTCTGGATGATGGTTTTTAATAATCGACCGTAGTTCACTCATCAATAGAAAGTGTCCATAGATCCAGAGTTACATAAAACTAATCTAAGCTAAGTGTGTGTGGACTTTGCTCTAGGAAACAAGGGAAGCTTGGCGATCAGGATTATTGATGAGTAGGCTGAGGGTTCAAGCTGCCAATCTTGGAGATTTATTGGCAAGATCATTAAACTTCAACTAATTGGACAATTCAGTATAAAATTGTAAGATTGCAACTTGCATTCAAGTTGCACTTAAATGGGACGCCTGCTAAATACTAAACATTTAAATGAATAACACCAGCATGGTAATAACATGTTGATATGTAATGCTGGTATAAGTGTCCTGCCCTGTGGTCAGACAGTGATGCAAGAAGGCATGACCAACATTAACTGTAGACCGGCAGTCTGTACCAGCAACCTACGTATCTGGGCCCACGCTGACTCATTTGCAATTGAACAGAGCGCTTTTGACATAAGTAATCAATAGTTTCATGTTGATATACACTCACTGATCTCTTTATTCGGTACACCTCCTTGTTTCCTCATTCATTGACCATTTTATTAGTTTCCCATGCCATATAGGAGCACTTTGTAGTTCTAAAATAACAGCCTGCAGTCCATCTGTTTCTTTGTGTAGTTTGTTCGTCCCTTTACTTTGTTCTCTAATGGTCAGGACCCCCACATGACCAGCACAGCTCAGGTACTATTTGGGTGGTGGATCATTCTCAGTACTGCAGTAACACTGATGTGGTGGTGGTCTGTTAATGTGTGTTGAGCTCATACGATCGGACCAGACGCAACGGTGCTGCTGGAGTTTTCACACACTGTGTTCACTCATTATGCACTCTATTAGACACATCTATGTTGTTGGTCCACCTCGTTGATGTAAAGGCACAGACAGAAGGTCATCTGTTGTTGCACAGTTTGTGTTAGTCATCCTCTAATCCTTCATCAGCGCTCACAGGATGCTGGTGGCTGGGAATGTTTGGTTATTTTTAGTCCAACAGTGACACCGAGGTGTTAAAAAACCAGCAGTATTGTCTGATGTGTCTGATCCAGGCAGGGCAGCACAACACACACTAATACACCACCAGCAGCACATTAGTATCACTACAGTGCTGGAAATGATCCAGCACCCAAATAGTACCTGACCTGTGGTGTACCTGTGGGAGTCCCGACCATTAAACAAAAGAGTAAAGGGAACAAACAAATGATGTAGAGAATAGAGAATAACTGTAGATATACAAAATGCTTCTGTATGTTAGGAGAAACTGATCAAATGGAATTGTACCTAATAAAGTGACTAGTAAGGTGTATATCATCCCTACATTCTAGGTGGAACGGGTTTGTTGCATTTGCTACATTGGCTATTATTGGTTTATTCATGTCTAAAGCTAAACCAGTGAATAGAATAGTGTCTGATTGTTAAAAACACATTGAGATGCCATGTCAATGCATGTAATGTGCTTAGTATGCAGACCTTTGAATTCTCCCCCAATTCTTCATCTAAATATTGTCATACTGCAGACTCTTTTGGTATTGGCAGGTTTAAATACCCAATAACATTGCTATTTTGACAACTTTGGAGCCGTAGTGGTCCGTTTCTATTCAATTATAGGCATATTTATAGGTCAAAAGGTGCATAATATGAATAGAAACGAGTGTTGCTCATTAATGAAAAAACTAAATTGATTAGAATCAAGAAAAAAGTCTTGCTAAAACATCCATATCAGAGTAATCCATACATCTCACCTGCAATGGGCGGTCCAAGCAGAACTGGGCAACACTCGAAGATGGTGACGAGTCCCACTGCGCTAGAGAACTTGCTTGGTCCCACCACGTCCATGAGGCACTCGAAGAGCAGGGCACACACCATGCCGTACACCACGCCGTAGCACACCGCGTACACCACTAACCCCCAGTAACCGGATGCCAGAGGGCACAGCAGATGGCACACGCCATTGTAAGTAATGGCAAAACTGAAGAGATACTGAATCCTGGGACGGATGCGTAGTGTATTAGCGAGGAGACCTGTCCCAGGCCGGGCGATCATGTCCACCAGCGCCAGTGCTGAGAGAAGGCTGGCGGCTGAATACTCGTCCAAGCCACGGTTCTTGGCATACGGTGCCAGGAAGATCATTGGTGCAAAAAAACCAAAGAACATCAGGATGTTTCCTATCAGGTAGATGATGAAGCCACGATGATGAAACAGAGACAGGTCCATGAAGCACCTGACACTTTCTGAGCAGCTCTTCTTCTTTTTGGCTTGGCCATTGATCCCATTTTCACGAAAGTTTGACTTTGCAGTTCCATTGGTCAGGGGTTTGGGAGGGTCTGTAATGGCTCCATCTACTGCTGGGTAAGGAAAGAGTACATATGAACTCTGCCTCATAATATAGATTTAAATGCTTCATCAGACAGGTACTGTGTTATGTGATGCAGATAAGGGAGTCAGAATGCAGATATAAACAGGTCTCAAGACTGTTATAAATGTGTGAGAGCACAGACAAATACAGGGTGAGCCAAAAGTCACAGCAGAACCTTTTATTTCAGAAACAAAAGGCAAAAATGGCATATCTGAATACCCAAACAAGTAATGGGTGAGGGGGCCTTACTTTTAGGCTCTGTCTGGAACATGGAGGCCATCTTGAAACCTCTTTATTGGATCAAGGGCAAGTTTTTCCAATGGGAAGGTGGTCAATTGTCTCAGAAATGGATGAAAATCGATTAAATTTACAATATTTTTTTGTGGTTAAAAAGTTACCAATACAAAGTACAAATAAAATGTATTATTATCATTATTATAGCTTTTCTTGTTCATCACAGGTAACTGAAGATGGAACTGATGTTTCTGATGTCTGGAGAAAGCAGCTGCTGTATCATACCAACAACCTTCAAAAACCGACACCCAGAAAGATCACCAATTTCACAAAGCATTGTTACATCACTTATAGATTTGGGACGGCGGACGACAAAAAATGTAGTGATCATCTGAAGAACCGCTACCGACCAAGAAAACTCAACAATGGTTTTGGCAAGCTTTGTGAAATGTCCATAATGCAGCACACGTCATGTCCTGTGACTTTTGACTCACCGTATAATAAAAACATGAATTGTTAGTTTGTCCCTAGTCTATCATTTCTGTTTTCTCAACCACTTTCTTCCATTCAATCCTCATGTCTCACTCCACATTCCACATTCCTACATTCTCCTTGTCTGCACCTGTGCGTTTCTGCTCCATGAAATGCTGGATTCATCTCATCATAAATACCTGACAGTCACACCTGTAGTAGGTTTCATCATGACGTGTGCCGCTATAAGGATCAGCATTAAGACGCGGTCAGCATGGAATTGCCATTGCCATCCTTAGTTTGGTTTCAGTTCCAAATGCTTTGACTGCTTTGTTACCTTGCTGAAAACTCACACCTACACCAGCCATCTGCCAGAGATGCACCCGTTTAGACATTGGACTCTCTGCTCCTGCCACTGACCAGATCTGATAACAGTCCGTGGTTCCGCCCTGGTCCTGTGCCTGTTCTCCATATGGGCTCTTTCTGCCTAAGAAACCTGCATCTGATCCTGAACCTGCCCTTCTGATTCTTAGCCTGCCCTGGTGACCTGCACCCAATCTTGAGCCACTGCCTCCATCTGGATTTTCTTTCTCCTCTTTCAAGTTGTATGCAATAAAAGTGTGAGCTTCCAACAGAAAATTATGTAGGTGCACGAACCTACAACATATTTTTCTTAAACAGGCATAAAAATGTCATTAGACAGTTATAAATGTGTCAAAATGCAGACATAAACATGTAATAACGGGCATAAACTGATTAGAAGACGGCCATAAACATTAACACACAGACATAAATCTGTCATAACGAAGACAAACAAGGAGACAGAATCTGAATGCTGATCGTGTTTGCTGGCTCTGCTCAAAACCTACGGTGGGGGCGTTTACAGTTAGCAATAAGACCAGGATGCTTATTGTCAAGGGCTCTGTTTCTTTCACTTTGGGGCACCCCTGGTCTGGCCACGTAACATCAAAGTCCCTGGTCCAACATCAGGCTCCTGAGTCATAAGTTCTCCTCAGGGTGTGGGCTTGGTCTTTGCTTGTCACATGACCAGACCAGGAACAGTGGCAAGCTCTGCAGATGTGAAATCACCACTTTAGAATGGAGAAATCATTAATGGTGTTGAAGGGGGTCAACCCCCCAAGTTTATTATGTCAGAGCAGCTTGATTTGTTTATGAACTTAAAATTGGTTTGTGAGGCGAAATTGCCACTGTTGCCTACTACATAATGTAGTACTTGGAGTTCTCATATTAGCCTTTCAAACTATCTAGTGGTATGTTGCAGGAGTGATAGATTTTATAACCCAAATAAGGGTACCGAAACCTAAGCCTAATACAGTCCAAATGCTGTGAACTACTGATGAAAATAACATTCCTACCATCTTTTAAAGGTCTCATGAGCGATCCAGCTACACAGCAGTTCAGCAGCATGGCTCCCAGTATGAAGAAGCTTCCTCTCCAGCCAAAACGATCGAACAGGAACTGGTTCAGGGGTGCCAGCGTGCAAAGGAAAACTGGACTCCCAGCCATGGCCAGGCCGTTAGCGATGGGCCTCCTGACCTGGAAATACTTCCCGATGATGGTAAGGGAAGGCTGGAGGTTGAATGAGAGTCCGAGGCCTGTGGAAAATTGAGTGGGAAGTTAACACAGGCTCCATTTGCAGAGGCGTTTTGTTACGTTGATTAAATTAAGAAGCGATCCTACTCCATTCACATTAGAGTTCCATCTCATTTCACATCGCTGGCTAAAAACTCATTAACGGCACCTGAAATAATTTCTCAAATGATTCCGTGAGGTAAATGGTAATAAATTAGGCCCTCTTTGCCAAAGAAAATCCAATTTAATGCTGCCTCGTTCCTTAAACGAGCATCTTATTCATTCCATGGGCTCTAGATATTAGCAGGACTGAAAGGTGTGGAATGAAGAGCGGCTGGTTGAGCTGCTTAGATGTCTTGTGTTCATTTTGGCTTTTTGGATATTCATAGATCCAACATTTTAAATTAGTTCTAATACTACGAGATTTCATTAGGGTAGGAAATGAAGGTATGCAGATCAACTTGAAGTCCTATTATGCACTACTGGATCACTGTGTAATGCAGGGGCAGCCCAGTCTGCTTCTGCTACCACACACACCCACCAGCCTGAACTCAAGGACAGAAGCAACGCAAACAGATTAAAGCCTTTGGTGAGGCAGAGCACAAATACAAACAAACCAGACAGAATCAGGAAGCCTGGACCTGACAGCATGAGATTATTATGTTTGTAGCCGAGCATTGAAGGTACTCGACTATAAACCAGAAGGTCCAGGGTTCAAATCTCACCTCTACAAGCTACCACTGTTGAGCAAGACCCTTAACCCATAATTGCTTGGGTTTTAAGATTGTATCAGTGTATGCTCAATACTGAGCTCAATGCTCAATGCTAGCACAACAGGTTACCGGATGCATGCCCAGTAGTACACGAATGGCAACATACTGTATGCTATGTTTATGTCAGCCTTATGAAGCTGTATTCAAGCGTGACCTAGATTGTGGTGATCCAATGTATTTTCTTACCATGTGTCAAGAAGTGCCATGTGTCATTCATTATAACTCATGACATCACCTTCTATGATGCTTATGACATGTTTATACCAGTCATATTAAGGCATAACATACTAACAAGGAAGCAAAAGCAATACGTTTGCCTGGAAGACAGTCTCACCTCCCTGAGGCCCAACCATGCACCAATACATATCTTCTATTCAAGTCATATTTAATGAAGACTTAATTTGGTCCTGTGTAAGCCCAGACCCCATGTGGACCTTTAAATGATACCCCAACGGCAGAACTAAGTGACCTAGAGATTTAAAAAAAAAATGTAGTGCCCACTCGGTCCACACATAAATCCTCCATGGCAGACTGATGCTGGGTAATGAGGCTCACTGGGCTCTCTCTCTGGGCAACCAGCCTGGCCTGTACAATCCTCCCCTTTGAGGAACTGGCCAGGACAGTGCAGGCTTAATTACACCCAGAGAGAGGAAGGAAGAGGGAGAGAGAGAGAGAGAGAGGAACAAAGCAATAACATGCATTTTATACTTTTTTCTTTACTAGAATGGTAAATGTTGTAAGATTTCTCTTTCTGAATGGTATACTGTTAGAGAGCGCATATTAACCTAAATGTCAGTCTGACATTGTTTCCTTTACATGTTATTCGGGAGAAAAAGAAAAGGGGGATTTTTTTGTAACCTGATTTTGACATCGGCTTCCTATTTTAAACAATAAGTCCTGGCTAACGTTTGGCATCCCAGAACTTTTTCAAGGTGTTTGATGGAGTTGAGGTCAAATTTCTCTACAAGCCAGCCAAGTTCTCAATCAATTTAGCAAACCAATAATATATGGACTTTGTTAAGGATGACAATTGATCAACTGACTAGCTGGAAACCTATAAATTTGTCATATTCACATTTATAGGTTTTGGGCCGCTAAACCTGTGTCACAACTCATTCTAGCACCACTTATATCACAAATGTGTTGCTGAAATAGCAGAGGTCAGTTATTAGAAAGGGTGTACACAAACATTTGGCCATGTGCTATGTGAAAGTATTGTATACATATATGTAGGAGGGAGATCAGAAAATAGGTAGGTACAAAGATATGAAGGTTATACAGGTGGATACAAGGGGCATTGAAACGTGTGGGGTGTAAAAAGGTGTACAAGAAGGCAAGCAAGTTAAACTGGCAGAAAAGAAGCTTGGTCACCAGCTAGGAGGGTATGCAGAAACGGTAGAATGGATAATTAGACAAAACATTAATTTACGGACAAAAGGAAGGGCTTACAGCCAGAATTAAAGCAAACAAAAAAAATCACAAAATGAGTCAATGGCGCCACCTTTCTTGATACTGTGACCTGAGAATGCATCTATTACTGGCCTCTCGGACCCAGAGGACTGAGAAACAGTAAACAGGTGGATCTCTGGACCTCCCTATACACACTGAATTACATCACCTTCGACAGTCTCAAGTGAGGAAATCCTTATGGAAGGGCTCTGTGACGGCCAAGCTGAACTCTAACCTGAAAAAAGACCTTGAGAATGATCCAGCTCACATAACCTTATTTAACCAAAATATAGGCACTAATACGGCTAATTGTACGTCATTAAATAATAATTATTATAAAAGAACAAAAATAGTCACAAGAATTATTGTGCGGAGCAGTGTTTCTCAAATACTGCGCTGTGGAGCACAAGTGGCCCTTGAGGCACCTTTCACGGTAATGGTCAACCAATATTAGATTTTTAATGGCCAATGCCCATATTTAGAGAGCAGGGTGACCAGTGGCCGATATACACTACTCACAAAAATAGCAATTAAAATAAGAAGCATTTGATTTGATTTCATACAAGATGATCAGAAAAGCAAATGAAAAGCCAATGTTAAACTGGACCAGAGTGCCCCCACATGAACTGTTCAGTAGGGTGTATGATCACTCAAGAGTGCCAAAACACACTGACAGTGATGGGGTATGGACAGGATCAGAATGTCCAGCAGTTCCTATGGGATCCTCTTTGTATTTATTTTCAAATCTCCCCTCATTTTTGTGAGCAGTGTATAAGACCAGTATCTTTTCTTTTTCTGCAACTGATTAAATGAATCCTAATTAACAACACAAAAAATGCTGAACTTAAATGGACATTTAAGTTTTAAATGTACTGTTTGCAGTATATTTTATTTCTTAATAAAAAAATATATATATTTTTTGTTACACTTAACAGCAACATTATTACAGCAACCGACAAAAGCATCTTTTTTTCTGGGGGAAAATAGTTTAAATACTTGCAAAAATAAACGATGTTAATATAGTGTGCATGGTAGCAGCTTTTTGTTTTTAATCCTAGTTCCAGTTAAGAACAGCAAGTTATAAAGTTATAATGATGGAAATTTTCTATGCATTTTCTTCACGATTTTTGAACAACGTCCTCGTGAGCTCAAACATTGGCCAATGCTGATGATCTTATATTGGTACTAATCGATCTAGTTCAAGGGTCTATATTCAGGGGAAAGAGGGGAAAGAAGTAGTTAGTAAGAGGCTGTTGTAAGTTAGTAAAATATTTTGTTTGTTCTGTTTGAATTTATACGTTTCTTTTACATCTTGACTAAAATCAGTGACTACAGAGTTCTTGTTTAATATCTCCGGGGGATCCTGAAAGGATTCCACACAGCCAACATTTTTGCCGATAAGCTGCTGCTAACTCAAATTGACACAGTATCAACTGATATAGCGTTAATAACACTGAAATAGCAATCATCACATTCGACTTTTATTATAATGTTTCAAATGTAAGATTTTGACAATTTTATTTTACATTTAACTGTCATACCTGCTGTTTTAATTTCCATTGTTCCGGATTCTATCCCAGACTTTCTCACACTCTGACACTCCCTCGTCCCAAACCTGCGCCTCTGGCAGAGTATTTACTTATCTCACCTTTCCCACATTTTCCATCACATCCTCTGCTATTTACCCTCTGGTATTAACTGGTTGAAGCCACGTGCTTTGAAGGTTAATGTTAGGCTGGATCAGAAATTGGAGATGACCTTAGACACTGAATGTGCTTTCAAAGTTGTGTGAGTTCGACTTTTGGTTTCCAAGGTCAATTTGTACAACATTTGGGAGCCGCTTCAACGAAATAAGTAAATGATTAAAGAAAGAAAAAAGTAAAATATGATGAGAATGAAGTGGAAAAAAATAAGTGTTTCCAAACCAGAGGAATGAATAAATATGACCGGAGTATTCTTTGTGTCTGTATATGTGCTTATTAAAAATAAATAATCACGTTCATTCCTTTAACAGCACCTTCCGCTTACCATATAGAAGCACTTTGCAGTTCTGCAATTACAGCTTGTAGTCCATCTGTTTCTCTACATACTTGTTGTCCTCTTTTTGCTCTGTAATGGTCAGGACCCCCACATGACCAGCACAGATAAGGTACTATTTGGCAGGTTTATCATTCCCAGCACTGCCATACTAACGTGATAAGTGGTATTAGTGTGTGTTGTGCTGGTATTGGATTACATACAGCAGTGCTGCTGGAGCTTATAAGCAGTGTACCCTCACTGTGCAATCCTTTTGACTACAGTCTGTAGATATAAAACTACAAAGTGCATTTATATGGGAAGTGGAACTGATAAAAGGACAATGAAAGCGTAGAAACATGTAGGTGTACCTAATAAAGTGCACAATTCTATTCTATCCTATTCTATTCTATTATGTCATATGTTATGTTATATGTTATGTTATGTTTTGTTATGTTATGTTATGTTATATGTTATGTGTTATATGTTATATATTATGTTATATGTTATGTTATGTTATATGTTATATGTTATGTTATATGTTATGTTATATGTTATGTTATATGTTATATATATTATGTTATACGTTATGTTATATATTATGTTATATGTTATGTTATATGTTATGTTATATATTATGTTATATGTTATGTTATATGTTATGTTATATGTTATGTTATATATTATGTTATATGTTATGTTATATGTTATATATATTATGTTATATGTTATGTTATATATTATGTTATATGTTATGTTATATGTTATATATATTATTTAATATGTTATGTTATATATTATGTTATATGTTATGTTATATGTTATATGTTATGTTATGTTATGTTATGTTATGTTATGTTATGTTATGTTATGTTATGTTATGTTAT
>JAUZST010024475.1:0-31199 GCA_034779995.1 Parotocinclus haroldoi
CTCTCTCTCTCTCTCTCTCTCTCTCTCTCTCTCTCTCTCTCTCTCTCTCTCTCTCTCTCTCTCTCTCCTTCTCTCTCGCTCTCTTTACCCTCTGGGAGGTGCTGACGTGTGTCACACTCATCATCGTAATCAGCTCTCCAAGCTAATGAGGGCAGAGACTGAGGTTTGAGATCACCCTGTGAAAAAAATCCAGGTCAGTGGTCTCACTGGATGCCCTGCGTGTGTGAGCGTGTTGCGAACATGCGCATACCCAATAATGTTTTACATTTTCCAGTTGCAGTCTTGTACCAGGACTTGCACCTTAGCCCCCTATTTTGGAGGAAAATCCACATTCAAAACATGCAGTGTTTGTTGCATATATGCTTTGATTTTTCTATCATTACAGAAAGTATGAATGTGATATAATTCATGTTGTGTCTTGTCAAATTGATTTCATTTGTTAATAAACTTCCATTCATGCATTTTAGTCCAGCAACATATTGCAGAAAAAGTTGGGATGTTAAAGAAGTTAATAATTTTGCCATTCCTTTTCACCACACTTAAAATATGTTTTGGTACAGAGGATACCAAGCAATTTAGAGTATCGGGGGTTTATTTTGTCTTGTAAACAAGACTTAAGAATGTCACATTTTTTCATTTTAAAATTTCCACACAATCATAAATTGGGGACAGGGAAGGGACTGCAGGCTGGCCAATCCAGTACCTGTACCCTCTTTTTCCACAGCCATGTCTTTTGTAATGTGTGCAGCATGTGGTTATGCATTGTTTTGCTGAAAAATGCTGAACGTCTTTGGAAAGGTTGCCTTGACTGCAGCACATATTGCTGTAAGGACTAAGTATTTTCTGCATTAATGCTGCCATCACAGCCACAAATTTTGAACGACCCTGGCTTTTGGATGCTGCTAAAAGTCTGGATGGTCCTTTCATTTTTGGTCTGGAGCACACGGTGTCCATCTTTTACAAAAAAGGATGCCTAGATGCCTCCATGCCCAGAAAAGTTCTGAACCATGGTTAACATACAGCTTCATTTTAGCCTCAGTCTCATACATTCCAAAGACATACGTGCTAGACTAACTGTAGTTTAACCTAATACATAGTACAGTGCATTCAGCAAACTCTTACTTTCCTACTGACTTTGCTCTGACCGTTTTTCAAGAATTGATTATTTACAAATGAAACATATTGTACAAGAGCTGTTGCGCTTATTTTTGACATGAAGTAACTTGTGGTAACTTCTACCATGATGTAACATAAAACACTTTCATAAAACAATTTCACAGCTTGGGCTTATTTCATAATTCTGACTTAATATCTCACAATTCTGACATAACCTGCTCTTGATTTGAAGGCGCAAGCAGAGATGAAAGAATAACACACGTTTGGTGCTTAAGTAAAAGTACTAATCTGATTAAGTAGAATCAAGTAGAACTATGAGTTCAAGCTCAAGTGGTTTTATTGTCATTTCAACCATATACAGTGGTGTACAGTATACAGTGAAACGTTCACAACTTCACAACATAAAGCGCACGAGTGCAGCATGTGCAATACCGGACAACAAGCAATACAGAAACAAAAAACACTATACATATCAATAAACAATAAATACAAAATAACAGTGCAGATAGTCCACTGATAGTGTGAGCAGAAAGGTGCAGATATGTCCGTTGTTCAATGTAAACAGTGTAAACCATAGGTAGGTACAGCAGCAGTTTAATGCTTGTGTGTGTGTGTGTGTGTGTGTGTGTGTGTGTGTGTGTGTGTGTGTGTGTGTGTGTGTGTGTGTGTGTGTGTGTGTATGACTATATATTTTACCCAAACGGAAGCTTAAAAGTGTGTATTCAAAGTCAAAAGCATTTATTTATTTATATTTATTTATTTTATTTCTGGTACCGGTACCTACATTTCTGGCTTCCGGGTTCATTATGTACAACCCTCTTTGTTTTGTCTTGATTGTGTTATACTGTGAATGCTGCTACTGGCTGCTAATTTATCGTTAAAGTATCTATCCATTTATATTTTTGAAACTGGATACCTGAGGGCAAAAGGTACAGATCCATGAGACTGAGCGTACTTCAATTTCTGCTACTACATGGATCAGCTGCAAAATCTCACAAATACAGAATTAAAAACCTTGAATCCTTGTCAAACATTTCAAAAACCAATATTTACAGAATTCTTTGGATTTAAAAAAAAAAAAAGAAATGCTAATAAACCGCTCAGTTCTAGACACGGCAACATTTAGTAATAAAGTTTTATACTTCTGAGAAAGTTGCACAACGCTTGGACATACTTGACGCTTCCTTTTCAAATACGTCCTCTCAGTGCATCTATTATCTCTCATAGGTGCATCATATAAATGCCTGTACCTGCTCTGCAAAAGCTCCCTCAACATTGGGAAGCTTGTCACCTAAGGTGAGAGCCTACAAAGGTGTAATGGGTCAGGTCTAAACTTTGTGGTTCATTAGATCCCTGAATATAATTGTTTAAATAAAAAAGAAAAGTGAATAGAATAAAATAGATAAATAAATCGATTCATAAAACTAAAGTAACAAGACTGTTGTCAATTTAGTGTGTAAAAAGTGTGTAAAATGTACAGAGTTCTCCTTTTAAATGTAGTAAGTAAAAACTTTCAAGTTAAAGAAATAATCAGGTAAAATACAGACACCTAATAAATATACTAAAGTATTTTTAGGAGACACAGTGAGGGCCAAAAGTCTATTGCTCTAAGTTTTGTTTTTGTTTTTGTTTTTCTTCAGTTTAATAAAATGTTTTACATTACAAATGATATAATATTCATTCATTCATTCATTCATTCATTTATTATCTTCTGCTTAATCCAAACAGGGTTGTGGGCCAGCCGGTGCCCTTCAAGTAACACTGGGTGCAAGGGCAGGAACAACCCTAGTAGATGGGACGCCATTCCGTCGTAGGGTGCACACAGACACACACAGTCACACACTAAAGGCCACTTTAGAGACAGCATTTAACCTAATGTACATGTCTTTGGTCTGTGGGGAAAACCGGAGTACCCAGAGTAAACCCACGCAGACACGGGGAGGACATGCAGACTCCACACAGAAAGGACCCAGTCCACTCCACCCTGGACCTTCTTGCTGTGAGGCAGCGGTGCTACCCACTGAGCCACCGTGCCGCTCTAAATGATATAATACTAATCATATAAACAAAATTTGAGTGATTGAGTCTTTTAGATTTGTCCCTGACCTAAACCTCATCAAGCATTTATGGTGGCACAAAGAAAAAGACAAAGACAAAAGACAAAGAAAGCTAAACATTCATTACATAATCTTTGAAATATTGTAAAATAATGCTGGTTTAACCCAGACAAACTTGTGAAGTCCATGCCAGCTAGAGTTCACATTGCCATTACAAATACAGGTTAACCAAAATACTTAAAATTCTTAACAGAATACATTCTATTTGTTTTATTTTTTTACAAAATGTCCATAGAAAGTATGCTGATTATTATAACAGTGAAAAACATTTGATTAAAATAAAGAAAAATGCAAAATAGACTAGACCACTTTTCACCAGTGGTTTCAGACTTTTGGATCTACTACACATAAAGCTAAAAAAAAAGAAACAAATACAATTATCTTCCAAATGTTATTTCTTAATATCTAAAGCACATTATGTCCTTGAGCTAAAAGGAAAAACAGAGAAACTACCTCATTATCATAGAAAAACCAGCATAAATACAGAATGGGAACTCATGCATGTATTGCAATAAGGGCTTCAGAACTGTATAACAGCGAACACGTTTGTATAACTAAAATAATTCGAAAAGTATCATAGCCTTGCCTTGCAATATTTCTTTATTATTATTCAAACAAACAATGTTCGAAAGACTTTCAGCTGGCAGTTAGCAGGAATCTAAATAAAAAAACCTCTAGCATACAACCGCTCAGCTGGTATAGAACCACGAAAATGAATTCAGCGTAATGCTACAGTTATCCAGACGTGCACTGTGACTGACGTATTGTTTTACGGAATGTTTCATGGAATGGCGACAGACACAGTCCACAGAAAGACGGCTTGTAACCTAATCATCCTTGGCACTATATAACAGTCTCCCCGAAGGAGAGCTGGATGCCTGCGCGACAGCAATCAAGGAACAAATGATTCACTGTGGACATAGAACGATGAGAGGACTTGCAGCATTGCATGCTCAAGGACATCAGGTGCAAGTTTATGTGGCGTCTCAACTACGTCATGGAGTACTAACTGACATCGATTATCCAATATAGCACTATACACTAGAAAATGTCCTTTTATATTTACACATATTTACATATTTTGCTCCATACAGTCCGTTACAACCCCTCTTAACCTGCAGCGTTGGGGAAGTTACTCAAAAAGTAATCCATTCCTGATTACACGACGTATCTAAAATTGTAATGGGACTACTTTAATCATTACTTCTTGGAAAATGTAATCTCATTTAAAAACCTGTAGAAATATACTGGAATCAAATCCTCAAATAAACCTGAAAAGTACAAAATTGATGTATTGACGCTTTCGTTTGACAATAATTCTCTGTAGAACAAATGGAGCAGCAGAACATGAAACATGTTGAAAATGAAACATTAAACATATACATTTCACTATACAGGACTATACCCTGCTTTGGGATTTCCTGCAATTTGCAAGTCCCTGCAATTAGCAAGGGGGGTTTGGTTTTGTGAGATTTAATAGAAAACTTATAGTCACTTTGACCTTACACACCATAACCGATAACTTGACGTCAAGTTACCGGACTGCCGGCAATCTTTTTTCATACCGCATGCACTGTGTGTGTGAGTTTTTGCAACAAAACACTACAATAGAAGAAGTAAAAAGGAAAATGTTCAACACAGGTGTAACTCTGATGTTTTTGCATGTCATTTTTTTTATCAAGCAATGTAGAATTTTGGAAATGTTAAAGTGGGGTTTACTTACAAGAAATAAGTTGCACTTGCGCACATACCATTCCTAAATCAAAACAGGGTTCAACTTGGCTGTATGAAACGAAGAACGGTTAGAGAGCTGAAGGAATCGGTTAAGCAAAAAGAGCCACATTCACTTGTCACATTCACAATCACATGACAAGCTGTGCCGTCTGCTGTGGCAGGACGTTAATGCAAAACAATATTTCTTTTTTTTTTTTTTAATAGAAAAACATGGGTAATGCAACATGTTTTAGCAGGTTAGTAACTAATTTGATTACAAATTACATAACTGTATATAAATAAAACATGTCTAACTTCTGTGGCTGAAATATAATTCATTGATATAGTATGTTCACATAAATGGTCATTTTAAAACATATCAGTTTTATGTGATTTACAGGAAAAATAAGACTGATAACTACAATTAAGACGGCGAAGGTGACATCGTAGAACAAACTTGAGATCATCGTTTACAAAAACTTAAAAGCAATGCAAATGCTTTGTTTCTAGCCACTTTGTTACTGAGAACTTGAGAAGAAAATGTTCAGTATGTTAAGGAAATGAATTAATTTAAAGATAAAGCACCACACGACGTTTTTTTTTAAAGCCAAGGCCAGTTCTTCTAAGTGAAAAATACACTAAAATTGCTTGATTAAAAACTTATACGTGAATCTATGTGTAACGCAACATTTAAAAAATTTTAACAAATGCAACAGATTCTCATATTTTTTGCATTTTACAATTGGCCTGTCGAAAATACTTACGTCATTGACCCATATACGCTGCTCACATAAATCAGGGGATATTTCTTCTTTTCTGTGAGCAGTATCCGTAGCTGTAACGCATTACTTAATGCCTTACTTTGCATCGCGTTACCCCGAACACTCTTAATGGGGAACATAGATTGTTTTGCCAAAAGTTTGGACACACCTTCTGTTTAGTGATTTCTGCTATTTCAGCCACATTCATTGCTAACAGGTTAAAAACATGAACCATACAGTCATGGAATCTCAGACAATATTGGTACAGGGTGAGTCAAAAGTCACAGGACACGGTCCGTCGCGGTCTGGACCGTGATTGGGCCCTTCCAAACCATAAACAATGCTGTTCACTATTAAAAGAATGAAATAGACCATCCAGACTACAGGGTGAGTCAAAGTTCACAGCACTTTTCGAAAAAAAAGGCCTGCCAAAACCGTTGTTGAGGTTTCTATGTCGGTAGTAGTTTTTGGATGACCACTACGTGGCTTGTCGTCCACAGTCCCCGTTTCTTCACTTTGAGGGATGCAACAGTGCTGTGTGAACTCGGTGGTCTTTTTGGGTGTCGGTTGTTGAAGCCTGCAGCTATGATACGGGAGCTGCCTTCCCACGGACATCAATATCGGTAAATCCATCTTCAGTTCCCTGTGGTGGCTTTGAAGATCGCTTCCAAGCTCCAGGGACATAGCCTAAAGGGTGTCCCATGACTTTTGATTCACCCTGTGTTATTAGCTACGAGTCCAACGGCCAGGGGTCTGTCATGGTATGGTCTTGCCAGCGCACTTGGCAAAGGTCGTTTCTGTGGTGTCCGCATTAATGCAGGAAAGTACATTAAAGATAATTCATTTAAGATGATTAAGATTGTTTTTAGGGACATCCATGCATTTATCAACAAGACAACACAAAACAAAGTCAAATTAGGAAAAGGATGGAGATCCAGAGATTCTGAGTCAGAGATTCAGCCTTTCGTGGACAGTAATTTTGTTCTAAATTATGATTACAATCACCTATTGACATCACCTGCTTTAAATCACATCATTATTTAGTTTTTCAATGTATTACTCGCTCCAAATTGCCCTGTTCCAATTTTGTTTATATTATTTAGATTATGATTTATTATTTTACATAATTTTTTTATATATATTTTCTTTAGTTTATTAAAAAATAAACTGAATTTGACCAGACAAAACACGAAATGTATTGGGTTCACCCAGTTTGTCAAGGAACACTACATTTTTTAAATTTGCAGTTTCTATACCGTCCCAACTTTTTTTTTTTCACCTTGTTACTTATTTTCAGATTCATTTTACAGTGGCTGATACATCAGAAACAGCAAATGTATAGGTATGCACCTATAAACATTAAACTTTACATTTTAATCCTTATTTAATCAGACAGTCTTTTATTAATAGCAAATTAAAATGTGCATAAGCGGATATAACTGTAGGTATGAAAATACTTGGGTATTGTAAATGCACCGTATTCTAAGGTGATGGAAAGGAAAGAACAAAAGAATGTAAAAATACAGTGGCGGTTGAAAGTTTGTGAACCCAATTGAATTTTTTTTTTTATGTCTGACTATTGAGTCAGTTGAGTCCAAACTCTTCAAAGATGGTTTTGTAACCTTTTCCAGGCTGGTAACCATCAAGTACTCTTCTTTTCTGAGCTCCTCAGAAATTTCCTTTGTTTAGGCCGTGATGCATTTCCACAAGCGTTTTGTGAAGGTCAGACTGTGATAGATGTTTTTTTAAATTGTCATTCGCAGATGACAATATGGATGATGTAATCATGGATTGTTTTCCTCAATAAATGAACGTGACCTAGGATAATACTTTTGTCTCGTTTATATCATCGGGTTCTCGTTAAAATATCTGCGTTTTAATGGAAATTTATGCAGAAGTCAAATACAATCGTAATGGGTTCACAAGCATTGTATACGCAGAAAGGATAAAAACAGATTATCTTGGATCAGTTATGTTATTCCTCTCTTTATTTCAAAGTTGACAGGGATCCAAACCATTCAAAAGACCTCTAGTATCCACACAGCTTTCTTCTGTATTCTCAGCAGTTTGTCATTGCATAATGTTTTTTTTTTTCTGTGATTTTCCACTTGAGTTCGTAACTGCAGTAAACTCAACTCCAAAAAACAACCCCAAAACTTTCAGCCATTGCTAGAAACATCCAGTCCAACTTAAACAAAATGCCTTCCAACATGGAGAATCCGACACAGAATACAGTACGTTGCAACTTATCTTATTTAGGGAGTGAGGTTCTAGACATCAGGGACAGAAAGGTTTGTCTGTAGACTCAGTCAATAACAAATGTCTAACTATCTGGATAGTATGGGAACAAAATGACTCAAAATGACACATTAACATTATTGTCATTAAAGTAACATCAGCACTTTTTTAGTTGACATTTTGACTTGTTACTCAAATTGCTTTTGGGCCCAGCATAATGGATTTCTACATCTCTGGTACTTTTATCTGTTTTGTGGAGAATAAGCGATTGCCTAGTGTTAAAACTCCACAGGAACCCCAACTTACTATAGGATTTCTTTAAAATGTAACAATAAAATATTTAAATTGAAATTAAATTGTATAGAATATGTATTACTCTTGGTGGAATTAAATATTTAAGTGACTAAAATAAAAATGATCACACTGTTCGTTCATTTAAAATCATTCTCCTTCCAGTGAACAGCGTAGCCTGGGTGGGTGCACTGGTCACAGAATTAAACATTTTAGCATTTGCTAAACGTTGCGCTTTTCGTATGGCCACAGCTTCCCTTTATGTTTGACCTCTCCAAGGGGCAGAACCTCGTAACCAGGTGCCAAGCAGTTAACTGGGAATCGGGAACACGACTGACGTCTCCATAGAATTACTCCACACCTTGTACAGACTTACACAAATATAAAATAGCAATCTATTATTTTGTAATATGGCTTCGTGTTAGGCAACAACTATGTGCAGCTCCTCTGAAGGAACATGTTAGTACTCTATGGCTGGAGAGTAAATAAAGTGATTGACAGCTCATAATGGGTAACTTTTGCATCCTCAGGACATTACATGTATATACAGGTATGACTAATATATACTGCTTGCAAAATGTAGGGGATATTTCATTATCATTATCATATCATGATACACACGCATCACACATCATTTTTGTGAGCACTTCATTGTTAAGCGAGGTTTTATGGACAGCAATTGCAAATTTAATATATATAATTTAAAACATTACTAAAAACTGTCTAGAATGTCCTACCTGGTCATTACAGTTTACTATGAAATATAATAATTAAAATCTTTCTGAAATCTTTAATTGCATTTGTTATGTCAATCCATACCCCACTTTTTGCTTTTTTCATAAGAAATCCATAATATTTTAGGTTTTCGCTCAGTCCTGATTCTTGTAGATGTTATTTGTTTATTGTAAAAAATTAAATTAAATTATGACAGTGTGCTCACTGTCCTAACGCTTTTAGTATGGACCAATATTTGTTAATTGTAAATTGTTTCCTAAGGTTGGCCATTATGTGTCATAAGATTATGTGTTTTTAAAACTATTTTTTTGGAGTTCCAACCAGCAAATGGCACCCATTCAGTGGAATGTCCCTTCCGTTCATTGCGTACTGTACATGCACACATACATTGTGGTCATTTAGAAGACTTCATTAGCCAGAGTGATTTAGAATTGATCCACTTTCACAGTTGTGGGTGAAGGGCATGGCTCAAAGAGCAACAGTGGCAGCTTGGCAGAGTTGGGAAGACAGGTGGGATTTGAACCCTAGACCTTCTGGTCCAGAACCTCTAGTCCACCAGTTCTGTCCTGTCCTCCACAATGTTGGTATACAGTATAAACAATTGTTTGTTCTTGCTCTATGTAGAAATCCACCAGGCAGTGCTGATGTCCAGGCATCACTGCAATGTCCAGCACAACTTGTGGCAATGAAACGGCCAAGCAAGCACATATATTAGACCCCCCAACAGGGATAATGTTTTGTTAAAGATGGGTGCAACTTAAAGACTTTATGTTTAAATTTAAGTTAAATAAATTGCACTTGGTTTTGAGCGCAATTCAGTGGGATGGGGCTGAACAAATGAATCGAATGTTGTTTTCTAAATATTGCCAGTGTCCTTTTGGTAAAGGTGTGCGGTACAAAACATTAACACTACTTAAACCAACGGACTACACTGCAATCTGATCTCCCATATTCTGAGTTTCTTCTCTAATATATGGGGTATTTAGATCATCTGCCCTGATATCTGACCCTTACTTTCTACAAAAAATGTCATTTGGAAAAATATTGGAATTCGTGTCTTCCTATGACTAGCACCCTTCCCGTTCAGTTTTTTAGTGATTAATTATGGGATAATGGTGGCTTACTTGTAGCATGCTACATGTAGCATGTAGAACTACACGAAACAGCTGGGCAAGCAGTTGAAAAAGAGGCAGTACACATAATAAACAAGACCCTGCCAGATAGAAGATGCCCACCAAATTTCTTGAATTGTTTAATGATAGAACCACAGTTGAAGAAATATGTAAATCCCTTCCGATGGATCATGAATGCTGCATTTGTTGACATCACCTGTTTGAAACCACATCATTGTTTATTTTTCCCCATCTCGACATGTAGCATTAGGACAATGTGTTTCTAACCTGAAGTGCTCATATGGATTAACAATTCAAATGTATTTGACCAGACAACACATGAAATAGCTTGAAGTTGTACTGTCTGCATTGATATATACAGTCGAATCCGGTTAACTGGACCACCGGTTAATGGGACCAGCCGCTTATTTGGACCGAATTCTAAAGTACCGAAATAAATCCTATTATATACGTGTAATTTTATTCGCTTATTTGGACCAAAATTCAGTTTAATCAGACCAAAGAACGTGAGAGTGAATAAGAAAAAGCAGGTCAGCGAGATATGGGAGGATTTTTGGGATCCCCAGGAGAATTTATGCTTTTATCAAAGGTCAGGGAATCCGAAAAGTTGTGTTGATGAGAGCAAAACCAGCAGGAGATGAACACGCCCACCACTTTCTTGATTTTGTTGTCGTGATTTTGTTCAAGTGCAGTCCGTCAAGAGAGATCACACTGGATAAGTTCTTCAAACATTGACTGAAATTTAGTAAGAACTTGTTTTTTTTTTACAGTATTATGCTTCACATGCTGAGTATTTATACATTGTGTTGTATCGTTTCGAAAAACTTGTTTGCAAATTTATTTTTCATTGAACAAAGTTCATAAGCAACAGTAGTTCTTGTTTGTACGTTCGCTATACGCGTAAATCCCACAATAAAGGTTTAATAAACATTTAATATGTTACATAAATTATAGCACGTCCCGTCTTGTAACATAGGTTATGTTCGTTTAATCGGACCAGCCGGTTATTAGGACCAAAATGATCTTGTCCCGATGTGGTCCCATTAACCGGATTCGACTGTATGTCACAGTAAATGTAAGGTTTTTTTTCTTTCCACATCGTCCCAAGTTATTCTGATTAGAGGTTGTATATGCAAATATGCCGTACAGATTTTGTTTGTTTTTATGAATTGGATAAAGCTCGAAAGCCTTTTCTTGCAATGGTGCTTGGTATGTGGCTTTTAGCTTGGCATATAGTATTAGAACATTTTTGTCGTTCGTTTAATCGACTCCATGTTAAATTACAAAATATGTGATTAGTCAAGGAATGAAGTAAGCTGCTGTAGTGGAGAAAGACACTTCCCCGGCTTTTCAACCTTCACTTCGCAGTTTGGAATTAAATGTTCTTTCCATACATGTTCACTTTTAAAACCCATTAGTTACGAGGCTTCTTCCATTTGCTCTAAATTGACCAACCGTCAAGCCGCATTCTAGTGTGGTCGCCCATAGGTGGGTTGCATTTGCATGCGCAAGTTGAAAACGTGTGTGCACACCTACATGTTGTTAACTACCGTATGTGCGTGCGTGCGTGTGTGGGTGTGTGTTGTAGCTGTTGAAGCTGCAGTAATGCTTGCCAGTTCCCTGTCGTTAGGGGGACACTAGGCCTTGGAAGACAGCATGAATGGCAGTAACAGCGTCTCTCCGTTCCAGCCTGGCCCATCTCTCACTGCATTGGCTGCAGCTCTGACGCAGATAGACCCCCCCTCCCGCCGCCCCATACCCTCTCTCCCTCCCCCCTCCCCCGCTCCCTTTCTTCATCCTTTTTTCCCCTCGCTGGCTTAGATGGGTTTTTGATTCATGTGCTATCTGCAGTTCCTCCTACTGCAACACTCACCTCTGCTTGACAGCAGCGTTTTGTGCCTACCCTTTCATTCTTCTGTTCGCTTCTTTTTGGATCTTCAACCGCTTTCTTTTTAGCAAAAGTGGCCCAAATATCCTTCTTCTGTCTGCAAGTTCTTGCTGTTTTACTTTGGACGTCTGAGGGATCTTGAATGGAGCATGCTAGGTCTCTGAGTGGGGGGCTGGGGTTGAATACAATAAATAGCGTCTCTTAAAAAAATATTTTTGAAAATTCAAAATGCTTATGGAAATTGAGCGAATTTCTCATTCATTGCACTGACACAGACTTCGTTTTAACATACTTATTTTCTCTATAAAACAGTAAAGCAACAGAGCTTGGTGTGGCGAGTCCTGCCCCTTCCCATTTTCTCATTATGGCCCCTTCTGCTCATATGCTTTTTACAGCGCATGTACACTCAGGGCTTTTACATTGCCTGAACGTCACTCTGATGTACACAGGCATCAGCAATACGTCAGGCCCGTGCACCCGCCTGCTGTACGACCACGTTTTAAAAGGTTCTGTTTTTATTAGACGGTTTCTCCTTGAAGCACAAAGGGATTTTGTTAAGTAAAATCGAAGCAGTACGAAAACCCTCGAGAACAAAATTGCGCTCTGCTCACAAGGCATACAGAATAGTTTACAAAATAGCTGGAGTAGTTTTATTTGGGCATGACCGAATTGACTTGTTTTTGTTTTTACAGGCCGTGTGAAAAGCAGAGGCTAAGGCATTGACTCCTAACAGGCACCATCGTTGTTGAAATAGTTGCAAGCAGTGCTGTGAGCACGAGCATAACTTTGCCGAGCCCCAAGGGACCATGCGCCTGTCTCTGACGTCAATGCTCTGGCTGTCCTGTGGATCGTCACAGCAGACGTTGAGAGAAAGAGAGAATGTGTGTGTGTGTGTGTGTGCGCGCGCGTGCGTGCGTGCGTGCGTGCGTGCGTGTGTGTGTTTGAGAGTGCACAAAGACTGCAGACTGCGGTCAAGTCTGTAACCTGCTGCTGCAGCAAAATGTAGGGATAGCTGTGTGTTTTGTATACGTGAGTGTATTTGGGCTGAATGGTGTAGTGGGATAGCACTTGAAAACCAGTTGCCTGTTACTGAGACAGCTTGGTTTTCCAATATTCTGCATTCATCATCTAAAACACACAGTGGCAAGGCGTGGGGAGCACGATGTATTACACTGTGTATGTGCAGCTGGATAGAATCAAACAGAGAAAGAGCCATTATTCACAATGATCTTTTTTCTTGTTTGCTTGTTGTGTCCACAGAATTCACAGTAAGCGACAGAGCTTCTCCCAGTATCAAAACAAGGCTGAGTGTTTCATTAGCCGGCTGACTAATTAATAATTAAAAGAGTTTGAAAAGCAAAATCTGATTTTAAATTAGCTGGTCCGCCAGCTTCTGAGCATTTTGAAATAAATTATTTTGATTACTTTTTTTTTTAGTAATGCACCCCATTGTATGTAACATTGTATGTATTAGTGTATTAATTAAAATTGCAACTAAATGCAAACTATCAAGAGACAAGTCAAAATGTTCTTTCGTACGTATTTTTAAATAAATAATTATGAACTTTACACTTGACCAATAATTCCTGGTCATATTTTTCTTCCATTCCTTTTCCACACTGTAAAGTGCGTATTCATATTTATGCATTCCACATCGGTTCGAATCCAAAGAAATGCTTAAGAACTTGAGCCTGGAACAAAATGACTAAAACTGAAACTGAATAGTTAAATAAACATCTCTACAGTTTAGTAGAAATAACCGAAACATCACAAATACTTGAAAAAATTGAATTCAGACTTCGAATTCAATCGATTAATAAATGTATCAAATAGGGGAAATCTGTGGGGGTTTGGTGTATGAACAAATATGAATGTTACTAAATATTAAACATTTTATGCTTCCCATTCGTACAGACTGAACAATGAATACTACTCCTGGCCAAAATTATGGAATCACCACACTTGGAGGCTGTTTATCCATATTTTTAGTTCAACGCAAACAAACAAACCACAGAAAAGACATCAGGAAACTTTGGTTTTATAGCTAAACATTCTGGTTTCATGAATCATAATTGCATATTTTTTTTCCAGAGGTAAAATAGAGAATCAATAAATGTTAGGAAGCACATTTAATCACCTTCTAATTTGCATTTCTAAAATAAATAGCGGCGCGTCTAAAAATGCAAATTAGACTGCAGTTAAAAGGGAAGGCTTACAAACATTACTGAGCCACTGGACTTGGCGACACTCTTTTGAATGCCGCGTTTCTTTAGTCGTTTAAAACAGTAGAAAGGATTGCAAAACTCCCTCAAGACGGACATCTAACACAAAGTGTGCCAAAAAAGTTGGCTGTTCCCAGTCAGCTGTGGCTTAAATCGGGTTAGAGTATAAACAAAACGGGAAGTTATTATTGAAAAACTCACAAAGTAGACCATATAAAATGTCAGGACAGAAACGCAAAGCGTTATTGCCTTTAAAATAGATAATGCAGAAAGAAACAAATAAGAAATAAATGGAACATGGAGTGGAAACAGGAGTAAATGTTTGGGAAAGAACTCGTAAGAAATGGGCTCAATGAAATAGTTTACAGACCAAACAAGCACTAACTCCTAAAAATGAATTTACCTCAGTAAAGGAAATGGAGTATTTTATGGTGTCATTCTACAGAAACGTACAACTCTGGAAAACATTTAATAGGACTTTGCAAAATTAGCAGTTTTGCTGGTTGTAGTATTTGTAGTGGTAGTGGTACTGTGTTTGAGTGAAATGGAACGTTTTATTTTTATTCTATAAATTACTGCCAAATTCCAAATAAATAAATATTTATTTGCAGCAATGACAAGAGTATTCACTGTAAATGACAACTGGTCAAAATAATAACAGTTTATATTAAATAAAAGTTTATATTAAAAAGCACTGCTGACTGCAAGAAGGTCCCAGGTTCAATCCCAGGGCGGAGTGGCTTGGGTACTTTTTGTGTAGAGTCTGCATGTCCTCCCCATGTCTGTGTGGGTTTACTTTGTGTACTCCAGTTTCCTCCCACCGTCCAAAGACATGCGTGTTAGGTTAATTGGTGTCACTCAGTGTGTGACTGTGTGCCCTACGATGGATTGGCTCCACGTCTAGGGTTGTTCTTGCCATTGCGCGCAGAGTTACCAGGTGGGCACACCTGGCCTGCGACCCTGTGTGGATTAAGTGGAAGATAATAGATGGATGGATGGATATTGATATTTCTTTCAAACAATACTAAGTGTTTAAATCTAGGAAAGTTCAGAAATCAATGTTTCACTCACGCAGCTTTCATGTATCTTGTACAAACCTAGAGAATAGGATGATAATGATGATGTTTACATCCATGATATTAAGGAATTTTAATGATTTTAATATTAATGTAGATTTTAAGCCCAAATTCTGATGTGTGATCTGTGATTTGTTTAAAGCCTGGGTCATTCTCCAAGTGTGGTGATCTTTTTTTACCAGGAGGGTTTAGTAGATATGGTGGAATTGCTTAAATGACATCGGTAGCTCATTGTCCTATTGTAAATAGCTGAGTGTTTTCTGTTTTGGGGGCGAGGGGGCAAAAACAAAAATTCAGAATGTACAAATGCTGTGCCATATTGTCCATCTATATGTAGTAACTCAAAAATCTCAGAAGACTGCAGAATCAATAGCAATTGCTTTCATTTTTTTTAAATATAGTGCTTCCCTAGAATGTCCTAATTTTTGTGAGCAGTGTACTTTGTCTTGTTCAGAAATATTTGCTTATTTTGAAGCACCTCTTCAATGTTGCATGGGTGTTTGGAATATTAACTTTGGATCGGCAAGCTGGCGTGATGGTCCCCACTTCAAAAAAAGGGAACCAGAGCGTTTGTTCAATTTAGAATAATTACATTGCTCAGGACAAGCCTATGCCAAGGTGCCAGAGTGGAGGTTTCATCTGAGAGTTGCAGTGGATTCTGAAGGATCACATTGGTTTCCCACTCAGGCTGTGGAACAGGGAACCGACTCTTTTTGCTTACACAGCTTTTGAAAGCTTGTGGGAGTATGCTAATCCAGTCTACAGGATTTGAAGATGGAGGCATATGAGCAGCATATGATGTGGTGGACACCACAAGAATACGGGGTGCTAGTGTCAATAATCAATCTAATCTGGTTTCTGTATTAATGTACTGAGGTGTTGTGTCCACATATTTGGTATGAAGCTAAAGTCGTCCAAGGAGGGTTCATTACAGTGTTTTAGAGGTGACAGGGCTGAAGCAGATGGAAACTGAGACCATAAACAGGTAATAGTATACACTTTTTGCTGCTACAAAAGCGTGTGGCTGTGAGGTTGGTCATTGGGATGATGGGATAAATTAACCCTGCTCGAAGTTGCCATTCCAGTTGCTCTTAAAAATTGTCTAATGTAGTTAGGGAAGCGGTTAAGTTCGAACCAGCCAAGTTCACCTCCAAAGTTGGGCAGACCAGATCTTTATGGACTTTGTTATAGAAGGGGTAGGCGGAAAAGGAATGGGAAGGTACAACCCACCGCTGCTTTTGTGTATGGAGATTACATGCCTATATGCTTCACATTTTGGCGTTAAGTAATACGACAGGTTGTGTTTGTTTCTTTTCATTTACAAAATCAACAAATCATACACAATGCATGCAAAAATCGCTTTTTGTTATGCTCTGGATTTGTGCTAAAAGAAAAAAAGAAATAGAAATCAACTTTTCAGCAAATGTGCACTCAATACCCCATAATAACAAAGTGAGTGAAAACTGAATTTTAGAATGTTTTTTTTTTTTTCAGTTTTTAGTTGAAGCACCTTTGGCAGGCCTAGAGCTAAATTGTAATAGCAAAGAGTCTCATGTCCATTCAAATGGGGCTTTAAGTGCAGATTGATGGAGGGACTTTTAAATAAAAGGGTCTGAAGACGTTCCAAATACATTATAATAAGTCCAAATCTTTCAATGAGACTGTAATATGTGTTAACTGAGATTTCCGTTACAGGTAAACACTAAAAAAAAAGAGATCCCATTATTACCCATATAAATATGTTTGTCACCGTAGCTTTCGATTAGATGCAACACTTTGTTTGCATGTTGTTTTCTTATTGAATCTTGGCATTTCTAATTGATTTTGGCCGTGGCACATCACTGGCAGGAATGATGTTAACTACTTTCTTAAAACAAAGCCTGGGGTTCTTAAAGTTCTTCTTGTGACTAAAACCCACAACCTTCTGATGAGCGGAGATCTGTGCTGAGGTAACATTCAGCAACCAGCTAAAACTGCTGCTATTATTGCTTTGTTTTATCTGTACAACAAAGAATATGTGAGATTCCCAGGAACACAATCTACCTCATAAGAACTGTCAGTATTGTTGCTCTTCACTGTGTGTATGATAATTTGGTTTGCAGCAGTGTATGGAAGAAAATGACCAGCTTTTAGTGTAGAATGGGCAGTTTAAATAGCTCTTGTGTGGATGTAGACTCACTGGGCATTATCATACATGTTCTTCGTTTGGTACAAGAGTAGGTTTTTATTCACTATTATCATTAAGCACAACTTACATAACTGGTATCATTTCCTCTGTGCATACCGAAAACAAAGAAGCTGATAATAAACACATGTTCCTGAACTAAAATCATAAGGCTATAAAAGAATTGTGAAGTGTACTATAGCAAATAGTTAACGTTGTTAACATTCGTGTCATTTAGCAGACGTCTTCATCCAGAGCAACGTACAATTATTACAGTCTTACAATCCAAGCAATTGTGGGTTAAGGGACTTGCTCAGGGACCCAACTGTGACAGAGATGGGATTTGAACCCTGGACCTTCTGGTCCACAATCCAGTTGCTTAACCATTAGGCCACCACAGTCTCACATTATATCCCATACAGACAGTGCTGATCTATTTTATTGTTTACTGAAATAAACAAAAATCAGACCTAAGTTTGTACCTCGCTATGTACTGTGTGTGGAGGCGTGCCGTTGAATGTTTATTTTTTTATTATTATTTATTTATTTATTATTATATTATGATATGTTCATTTATTTTTTACAACTTATTTACTCAGTTATTGTAGAACTGCATACAAAGAGAGATGAAGGAGAAACATAAAATATGTACGAAACCAAGTTTAAAAAAAGGATTTCAAAAGCTTATAACGCATAAGCTTACAATCCAAGCAACTGTGGGTTGAAGACCTTGCTCAAGAACCCAACGGTAGCAGGTGGGATTCAAACCATGGGCCTTCCGCTCTATAGAACTGTACCATAACCCCTTAACAACCACAGTGCCACATACATATGTTCAAATTAGGAGACTTCGAGCATTTCACCAACAGCAATATTTAGTTTCTTTCTGCTTTTAGAATCTTGCATTAGGATTCGAAGCCATTCTGTGATATCAATTAGTATTATTATTCGGATAGTCTTGTTATTAAACATATTTGCTGTGTTCAGACACTGGTTTAAACTCCACTTTGCAATCCAGAACCATGTATTGTATGTCAATAATTCCTCAGACAAAGAGGAACCTTATAAGAGGAATTAAACGGTGGAGTGCAGGACTGTACTGCTCCTTGATTAACTGTAACGTCTCTGCTATATGTAAACGTTATTGGGTTTGATGTATAACATTATTTAAACTTGCTTCATATGGATCTAAACCTAAACCTCACAAATCAAAACAAAAGAAACTGGACCGGTGCCACTTATGTGGTCTGGTGTTCACAGTCTTGCAAAGACGTCACAGATGCTTACTTCACCGCTAACGCGAGTGCATAGGCACAGCAATAGTTATTGGATTATAAATTACTTCCATATGTTCCAACCTCCCATCCCCCACGAAACATTCACCCTACCCTCTCTCGTGCCCTGCTCCGCGTTCTGCTGCTCGAGTGCTCTAGGAGAGTCTGAATAGTACAACCCCTAATGAGAAAAGTTGGACAAAAAAAATAAATAAATAAAACTCAGTGTTTCTTAAATTTACTTTAACTTTTATTTCTTTGCGGACAGTACGAACCCGAGATATTTAATATTTTGTCTGGTCGGCCTCGTTTCATTTTTAATTGCACGTTTTTTCCTGCATTTCAGGCCTGCAATACACTTTCAAAGAAACTAGAGACGGTAAAGCCTTTGCCGCTTTGTTGCCGTTCCTTCTCACAAGACTTCTAAGACATTTTGGCACCAATTGTACCAAGCAATTTAGTGTTTCAGGTCTTACTGTGGCCTATTCGTTCTGTGAACATGTCTTAAGGTGTGTAGCAGCATGATTATTTGTTTCAAAATCCTCCTCACATTATCAGTTGGGGACGGGTCGGGACTGCAGGCAGGCCAGTCCAGTACACCTACCGTCTTCTTCCACATCAATGCCTGTGCAATGTGTGCAGCATGTGGTTTTGCATTGTCTTGTAGAAAAAGGCATGGACGTCCCTGGAAAAGATGACATCTTGAAACGAACACATGTCGGTCTAAAATCTCAGTGTACTTTTCCGCATTTATGCTGTGAAAATTACCTTTACCAAGGGCACTGACACAGCCCCGTACCATTAGCTGGCTTTTGGACTTGTCGCTGATTATAGACCGGTGATCCCTTTTATCCTCGGTCTGGATCACATGGCACCTATTTCCTCCACAATAGATCTGGAATGCTTGGTATGAACAAAATACTGTGTGTAAAATCCACTGAGTAATGTTTCATTTCAGCTGCCCTATAAACCCGGAGAAGTGAACTCCTCTTTCGGATATGGTTAACATAAGTCGTAGTTTTTGCACAATAAAGTTTTAGCTGGCATTTGTGAATGTAACTCTGTACTGTAAGGTATGCCAAAGCAATCCTTAGCTCTTGTGGTTATACCAGCTATTGATGAATGGTGTTTCTTGATGCAGTGAGGGGTATCTGAGGGGTCGAAGCTCACATTCATTCAGCTTAAGCCATTACCTTTTACCCTTTACGCACTGAAATTACTCCAGGTTCCTTAAATCGCTAAATGACGTTATAGACTGTAGAGGAAGAAATATATGAATCCTTTCCCTTCTTTCTTCGAGGAACATTTGTTTTTAACAGTGAAATAATTTCCTTATGCATTTATTGACAAACTTCATATATCCTCTGCCCATCTTTGCGCTTCAAAGGCTTTGTGGATGCTGCTTTTGTACCAAATCATTATTCTTATCACCTCAGCTGTTTGGAACCACAGCATTTGTTGCAGGCCTGAAATACTTGAATGGCTGTGTATTAACAAATGTAATGAAGCTGACCAGACAACACATAAAATGTCTCAGTCTTAAGCTGTCTGCAAAGAAACAAAAGTCAAAGTAAATTTAAGATACTCTGTGTTCTTCTTTTACATGATCAAATTTTTTAAATTAAAAGCTGTTTAAAAAAAAAAAAAAGGACAGAGAAGCCCGGTAATATACGGAGCCATTGAACTGTAATTTGAGAGTTTTACATCACCATCAGTATTAAATCTGATCGATTTTTACGCATTAAACAAGGTTAACGCATAGATATGTGACAAAGTGGCTTTCCAACATGTTTGTCATTCACACCAGCATAGCGTACTACCTGTATTTATTTTGTGACCTTCATCAAAATATATTCGATTCAGTATTTTTCCAGTGCAGATAGCTGCTTTGCTTGGTTTTCAGTGCCGTGATCGTTACCTCATTCTAGCCCAGCTGAGTGCCTTATGTAAGTTCATTACATTCTAGGCAGCTGACGTGGTAAGCTGATTGCAATTCTGCAAAAAAAAAATCTATTTAACGTGAAGTATATAAGCAATATGTGTGAATCATTGACCTAGCAGTTAGCAGCAATATTCCTAACCTGTGCTGCACTAACACAAAGGTGTTGAGCATAGGACAAGTTATTATTATTATTTTTTGCTTCATTCATTGATATTACTTGCTTGACTGGTGTAATAGTGTGCTTTACGTTACAGGATTTATTTACGTATGTGTCCATCTGTAGAGGGTTACACAAATAAAAACAAGACACAGGATATAAACATGTCAGACCAAAATGCCCTCCTTAAAAAGATTTAGAAATGAAACTATTATTAAATCAAATGGACAAATAACAGTACATTTGAATGCGACTGTTAATGCAGGTCTGCAGCCACTATTTAATACCTAATTTTCTTTTTACACTTTAAACAAATACTTTTAATATATGTAACAAATAGGAATAGAGAACGTATCGTGAATAAATACGTTGCTACTTTCATCAACAGTCAGTAGCAATGCTTTGGAAGCTTTAAGCATAATAGACACACGAATTAGCAAAGCCCTAACAGAGGAGGATGATGTCATAACCACTGTCTCGCCAACAAATCCTCATTATGGGCTCCTCGCAGAGGGGTTAATAACGAAGGGGGGAGGGGGGCGGGGACGGACATAAAAGAGGAAAATGGCATAAAATGGCTCTTTTAAGTCACATCTGACAAAAGCCCTAGCATATATTTTCTTAGGCTTTCTTAATGCATCTGTGCCGGGCGGTCGTGAGTGCCCACCTACATGTGGCGGCTGTGTTTGCTCTAGAGAACTTTCCTCCACGCATGATTATGAGTCTGTCCTTCTCATTTACGGCACATGTACTTGACAGTGCAGATGTACACCAGAGGCAATGACGTGCTGAATTAGAAACACAGTTTTAATACATATTTTAAGCAGCTCAAGTTTCTTTGATTCCCAATTTTTGATGCTTAATGAGCCAACATATGAGCTGCTACAGAAATGAAAGAGCACAGAAATGAAATGAATGCGATGGTAAATTTGTCAGGACTTTGAGATGAAAATGTGGAGGAATGAAGCTTCGCAAACGTTTCCTCGTTTTCTTCTTAAAAACAGCTCTTTTTTTCCGTCGTGGTATTTATGTTGCTTGTGAACGGGAGTGCTGTTGTGTCAGAAATGTGTTCATCTTCATGATACATATGTGGAACTCCTGCGAATGGGAACACACACTCGCATCGTGCACACAAACAGGAATGCATGAGCACACGCACACACACGCTCGGCACTTGAATTAATTCTGACTCAAGTCATTATGCAATAATCTGGATATGATATTATATATATATATAGGTTTATAGAAAGTTTATATTCTACGTATTATTTATTCCTGAAGTTTTAGTGCTCACTGTAATTGACAGTTGTACAATTACAGACTCTAGTTCGCTGTTTCTCTACGTACTTTGTTAGTCCCCTTTTATTCTGTTCTCTAATGGTCAGGTGCTATTTGAGTGATGGTTCAGTCTCACATTCTCAGTACTGTAGATATACAGCTTTGGTGGTGGCGGTGTGTCAGTGTGGGTTTATTCTGGCACGATTGGATCTGGCAAAGCATTGCTGCTGGAGCTTTTAAACACTCTTCGCTCACTGTTCACTTTACTAAAGACATTACCTTACTGATCCACCTTGTAAAGGTAAAGTCAGAAACAGTAGCTCACATGTTCTTGCACAGCTTGTGTTAGTTTTCATCTCATTCTTCTTCAGTGCTCACAAGTAGGTTGCTGATTGGACATTTTTGGTTAGTGGACTATTTTCAGTCCAGCAGTGACACTGAGGTGTTTAAAAACTCCAGCAGCACCGCTATGCCTGATCCACTCACACTTTTCTAAATAATCTTCACAGGTGCCGTTTGAACACCTCTTTATTTTACCCTTTCAACAGACCAGATTTGAAAACGACGTGATTTTAATATGATAAATCCGAAGACCGACACAGACCAATTGTTTCAGGTAGTGACATTGAATTTCAATAACAAAAAGCCTTTATTTTATTATGAATGCATGAAAGGGTTGTAAACCAATAAATTCCATGTAATTTGGAGCCAGATGAGTTAGGCTCAGGATTAAAGGTCATTTTTATGGTAGTTTCATACAATAAACAATGTGCATTAAGGAGCTCTTGCCTAAGCAGATGCCTAGGTTTTGGCTTTGTTTTAAAATGCTTAGCCTTTTATTGTGGTCTCATATATTATATGAAATCAACCATACTGTGCAGAATAATAATTGTTCACGTGGAGTAACACTGACTTTATGTCCTTTGCACTCTTTTTTTGACTGAGTTTTGATTATGTGAGGTCAGTGATGCGTTTGGGTTTTCTGATATAGTCATCAGGAAGCGACGGCGGTGCAGCGCTGTCACCTCAGAGCTCCAGAATACTCGATTCAAATCCCAATATGGATAAGCCTGTGCGGGTTGAGCATGCTCTTCCAACATCTGCGCGGGTTTCCTCTGGGTCCTCCAGATTCCTCCCGCATTCCAAAGTCATGCATTTGATCACTTAACATCTCTAAACTGTCGCTGTGTGAAAGGGAGATTTTAAGGGAGTGTGTGAGTACGGGTCCATGTGCCCTGTGATAGAAGGGTGTTTGTAGACTGCGTGCTGTACTGGGGCACACACAGAATTTATAGGGGCACAGCTGCACCTCTCTGCTAGCCAATCAATCATGAGAGCACAACTGCACATTAAAATAAGCCTAAGTAGCTTAAATGGTTTAAGCGGGCATTACGCATTACCATGGATGAGAAATGAAGAGCAAGTTAAGATTTTTGATTAATGGCATTATCTAAACATATAGCTATGTGCTATCCTTACCTTGCCTGCAGCATGGCTGACTTTCTTTTAAATAAAAAAAAATTAGGGGAGATTTCAAAATGAAATATCAACTAATGAAATATCCTCCATTTTTTTTGCAAGGCCGTTATGGGAACTGTACTGCCTGTAGTGAATTTGCATGGCATGTCCTGTAGTTCTGCTCAGCAATCCAGGACAAAATTGACTTTGTACTCCTCTAATTTTAATGGGGCACAGCATAATTTTATCAGGCCGCGTGCAACAGTAAACTGGGTCGGACGATGGATTAATTAATTAATGGCACGAAATGCACCTGTAAGTGAGTGTAAACAGTATATGTATATATTCGTTCATGACATCTGAGGTGTGGTCTGTAAAAGAAATCTTCCCGCTGAATATACACAGCTCGTAAAATTAAGATATACGTCTATTTCCTCCACCACACTCATGACCCATTTATCTCAACATCTGATCCCTGTTAAGTGGGCTATGCCATATACTCAAATAATGCATTTGCACTCCCATGACTTAAGAATTTTGCTATCAGGTTCTTCATTTAAACTGTAAATATTATTTGGGTAGTGCACATATATATTTTATTCACAACATCTACGCTCAGGATAAATTTGATTTGGAGCCCAAAACAATTTACCCACATAGAATGGCAGCAATTCTAGTGACAGAGACTCACCTCGTTTTAGTAACAGTGGGCTACTGATTAGGTGATCCATTAAACCAAATCGTATTTATTGAGGAACAGTTCGGGTTGTCCGAAAGCTGGGATTGAAATTTATTTCTGAATGTTTGTAATGTAAAGATACAACATTAATATTGTTTTGTTAAAAAATAAATATAAACACTGATTTTTTAGTTTCAGATCTATTTCTAATTCTAACTAGTTTTTCTAGTTCTTTTGACTAGTTGTCATTTACAGTGAACAAGGGAACTTATTGTCGGTGCTGCAAGTAACATTTTATTTTAAATAATAATTGTCAGTAATTTATACAGCCCCAAATCCAAAACCGTTTGGGCAGTGTGGAAAATGTATATAACAACTGTGTTTCTTACATATGCTTTGACTTTTATTTCATTGCAGATATTTCGTGTTGTCTGGTCAGCATTCAGGAAAGGCTGAATCTTTGATGAGCAAAGATAGCCAGAGGATCTCCAATTTGTCAGCAAATGCGTGTGAAAATGATTACATGTTTAAAAAAAAAAACAATGTACCTTAACGCTTATTCCTCAGACGGCACTGCGTCAAGAACTGCCATTCATCAATAGCTATATTGATCGATATAAGCACATTGGCAAGGGATTACTTTGGCAAACCTTTATCAAGCACTGCAATATGGAGTCATAGTCATACTTTACGTATTTACTTAAAACTTTACTGTGCAATAAAAGAAACCTCGTCTTATGTCCAGAAATGGCATCAATTGTCTTGGAGGCATCTGCGATGCACCACCACACAGTGAACGCGTGTGTATTGCGGTCAGTAATTCAGAATTCCAGGTTCTTTTTTGGACAGAATTGACACTGTGTGCTCCGGACCACAGACTATTATCAGCATGAAATCCAAAAGTCTGGATCAGTCATGGTATGGGGCAAAGTGAACGTAACGTGTTAGTGTCCTTTGCAAAGGCAGTTTTCACTCCTGTGATGGCAGCATTAATGCATTTAAGTACATTGAGATTTTAGAGCAACATATGCTGATTTCCAGATATCTTTTCCAGGTACATCTATGCAAGGCAATGCAAAACCACATGCCGCACACATTACAAAGGCATGGATGTGGAAGAAGAGGGTAGGGGACTACTGGACTGCCCTGCCTGCAGTCCTGACTTGTCCCTATTAGAGAATGCGTGCAACATTTTGAAACGGAAAATGTGACGACAACAACAACATCTGCTGCTCGAATGGGTCAGAATAATACCAGAAATACTAAGTTGCTTGGTATTGTCTGTGTCAACACATATTTTAAATGTGGTGAAAAGGAATAGCGATGTTAAAATGAGGTTTTTTTTGTGGAATGTGTTGTAGGCCTGAAATGCAGTTTATTAACAAATGAAATGGAGTTGACCAGGCAAAACATCTCAAAATATCTCAAGTTTATACTGTCTGCAATGAAATAAAAGTCAGTGTAAGAAACACGGCGTAATTTTTAACATGCATTTTCCATACTGTCCCGACTTTTTATGATTTGGGGTTGAATAAAACAAAACGTTTAATTTCACTCAAACACATACAGTACCTACAAACAGTAAAACCAGGGAAAGGGACAGTTCTTTTTCTAGAACTGTCAGACTCGCACACAAGGATCCTTTTTAATGCATGTTACTCTTGCACTTGTTCTGTCATGTTGCTAAAATTAGGCCCTGATAAACGGTGTGGCATGTAAGCTTGTCACCATTCATTTCTACATGATTCTGTTGTATATTACTTTATGTGACAAACCTGTTCTGCACAATGTCAGAAACCACAGAGTATGAAGGTGATGATTTATCCTTGGATTGCTGGATTCTATCATTATTATAACCAGACACCTACACTTTATTTCCTGTGTGCAGTTTTTTTTTTTTTGCCTTCTTCTAAATACTGTATTAAATGGTGCTAATGGTATTCAGTCTTGCCCCAGTCGACACTTTGCGCATCGTCAATCATGTTTCATCATTCATTCGATTCATATATTGCACTGAAACTTTTTTTTTTTCCCCTGTAGCCGAATTTATGAGTTTGATACACAGACTGAAGTACCGTGTCTGCATTTCGTGAGCCATGTGCAGCCTGAAAGACGTCAATGGGACGTCAAAAATCACACAGGAAATCCTTTGAGTAAACCTCAAAGTTTAAAAAAACATGGCTTGTACAAGAGAAACCAAACTTGTGTGATAATTACAAAGGACGGAATGGCAAACGGCTGCATGTTTAAATAAACAACTGCAGCTTCTCATGCAAGCACAAGTAGATCGATAACATTGCAAAAATCGGCGAGGTCTTGATCCGCTTGAGCAAAGCTGTTTGCCCACCAGATCATCAGCCTATAATAAGCCACTGCATGAGCCTAATGCTAATTAAACTACAACAAATCACACCACAAGTGAGAGATGGCTGTTTGTGCTGTGAATCGGTATTAGCGAGACTGTGTTTAGTGATAAAAGCAGCTAAGAGTTGATTTTTAAGTCTTGATGCTCAGAAGGTTTGTATCATGGGGATAAAATAGTTCCATATTGATTTCGTGTAGCCTGCATTTCAGTGTAAGGATATAATATTAAGACTGCATAAACAACTTTCTTGTCTTCTTTTTCTTAGCTGCTTAAAATGATCAAATATTAACTTTGCAGGTGAAGTGTTGTGTTTACAAATGTTTATATAACTACACTGCTCACAATGAGGGGATATTGCAAAATGAATACAAAGAGGATCGCACAAGAACTGCTGGACAATCTGATCCTGTCCATGCCTCATCACTGTCTGTGTGTTTGGGCAGTCTTGGGTGACCGTACACCCTACTGAACAGTCAATGTGGGGTACTCTCGTCCAGTTTATCATTCTTCTGTTCACTCCCATGAATATATCACCTGCTACTCAATCACAATAACTGAGTTTGCATCTCATTTGCGTTACTTTCTTTGACTTTTCATTTGCTTTTCTGATAATCTTTTAATGAAATGAAATCAAATACTTCTCTTTTAATTACTTCATATTCATTTTGAAATGAGACATTCTGAAAGATGGAATAAAGTGAATATTCAACAATACACTATATTTCTCTACACTTTGGTGTAGTATAGTTTACACTGTAACCCTTAGAATTACACCGTCAAACTACACCTGTGTGGAGGTTGTGTCTTCCTTGTGTCCATTTGCGTTTACTCCTGGAGCTCCATTTTCCTCCCACATTCGAAAAAATGCATTCGATTAAGTGGTTGCTCTAAATTGGCTGAATGTGACTTCTGTCGATGAGACGTTGCTCCGCTGAGGCTAATGCAAGATTAAATAAATAAACAACAATAACAGAAACTACAGAAGTAATGAAATGCGACGCAGCAAACAAGATATGACCAAAGTTTTACATTTAGAGTTAAAATGATTTTAAAAAGTATTAAATTCATTCAGCTGATACTGTCCCCTGGTATGGCTCTGAAATGCATCTTGCTTGTTTTATTTAACATCGCATCAGCATCAGTCACGACAGACACAAGATCATATTAACACACGAGTCATAGGCCAATTTAGAGTGACTAGTTAACCTAATGCATGTCTTTTGAGTGTGGGAGGAAACCAGTGTAACCAGAGTAAACACGGACAGACACAAAGAGGAAATGCAGCACAGGCAGAGGCCGAGGTCACGATCAAACAGGGGATCTCCGAACTGCGAAGTGACTGCACTTATCAAATGCCATGAATTCTTTAAGGAATTAAGGAATTTAAGGAATTCTATCAATTAGGAGCAAGCAACAAAAAGCAGATTAATCAAAATAAACTATTTTAATTATCTCCCAATCCTGCATATTTCATTATATGGTGCCAGACAGTCCGGGTATGTTTCACATTAATTTGTATTTTTATTGTATGAGGAAATAAGAGTGAATAAATTACTCAAAATAGAGCGAGCACGTGATCTGCAATATATATATATATATATATATGAAATTATGAGAGGTGAAAAATGAAAACCACAAAACATAAATCACAGATGGAAATGTATAAGTATCGGATCTCTCTTTGGAACGAACGACCGAACACACACACACACACACACACACACACACACACACACACACACACACACACACACACACACACACACACACACACACGTGCGCGCGCATTGACGCGCAATGACGTCGGCAGCGCATCAGGCCGCCTGCCGCAGCACTAGCAAACAGTTGACTGCTACTTATGCCTGGTTTAATCGCGCTCACATGGGTGTGGCTGCCAGGAATGTGCTTTCATGGCCACCTAGTGTTAATTAATTCACTGAAAAGCGCTGCCCTTCTACAAAATGTCTACCTTGCGACGCCTCAAAAAGTGCGTGCATTACATTTCAACTGGAGCACAGGCTGCGAGTTGTACCTGGAGAACGCGCAGGAGCCGAGCGACAATACTGTGAATAATAACGAACACGTCGCCACAAAGGATGTTCGGTTAAAACTCCGCAAAAGCAGCGAAGTGAAATGAGTCCCATCACGCCCCCAACAGCCCCACTAAGTCCTGGAAAACACATCAAACACGTTCACATCTTTGCCTGTGCGTGCGTGTGCGCGCACACCGGCTCTTTTATTCTCCCTACGTCGGACGGAACCGAGAGAAACTGGGGAGAACCGTTTCTATCAGCAGCTTGATCGTTGCGACTCGCTCTGTGGGATGCGGTGACACGCACGCGCGCGTGCGCGCACACACACACACACACACACACACACGGAGAGACACGAGGCAGCATCGTAGTATCGTCGTACGCTCCTGTTCCCGAGTTCCCTGTTTCTTCCTCACCACCAACCGGCGCGGCTCCGCTACCGGATTCTTCGCTTAGCTTCATGCGCCTTCGGACTCTGGCTTCAGAAAGAGTTTCGAGCGCCGCGTTTCTTCTTTCCTCCTCCTCCTCTCCCGTTTTTACGCGCTTTTTTGTCCGACATGGAAGATGGGCCGCCTTCGACAAGCTGCTTTAGAAGGCTCGCCGACTGTTTCCTCGGTTCAAGTAGGTGTATTCTCCTTACCCTTGTTTGTTGTGTTCATGCTACCATTTTCCTCCCTTTTGCAAAGTTTTGTTCCCGTTTGATTTCCACCATTGCCACTCAGGAAAGTTAGGAAGCGAAAGGTGCGAGCGTTTGACAGAGTTTCTTAATGCAAGTTGATGGACGTGGTACTATACAAGTGCACATGGAGCTATCGCTGGTCATCTTTCTCATTTGGGATCGCTGTGTGGAGAGGAGCTGCAGTGATCGGGTGGAGACAAGTTGTCCGAACCGTGACTAAAATCTAAATGAGAGACTCGCTAAGTTTTTGTGCCGCGAGATTACGAAACAGCACAAGAAAACGAATGAACTAATTAGCTACTAAGACGCACAGTAGGTAATCGGTAATCGGCAGTAGGCTAGATGTTTCTTTCTTTCTTTTTTTTTTGCTTAGCATTCAGAAAGTGTGTGGTCATTCACATGGAGTGATACTCGTTTGATAGAAAATGATCACGGGCTGCACGGTTTACCATGTATGGCTTAAACTTGCATGCTCATAAAGTGCCGATGGGGAATTAAATTACAATGCGGTACAATATATTTGGGATCCGTATTGTGGTTCTAATTGAATCCATCCTTTTACCTTTTTTTTTTGTTAAGAGCATAGTTATGTTCACAGTATGAATGACTAAGCAACAGTCAGATCCTGATTATAATATGAAAGCCAATTTCCTGATGGATTTAAAAATGATAAAAATGCAATACCACTTCCTGACGGTTAGTGTTATGCTGAGAACTGGTGATTTCACTCCTGCACTGTTCGTTCGTTTATTGTTTTATGTTAGGATTTAATAGTGCTGTATGTGAAAGCAGGCGGGTCACAAATTTAACTTGGAAGTAGTCAAATCAATCCAAAGAATCAAAGTGTACTTGCATGTAAACGTCTAGCTAAGCATTTGGGATTCAGGTAGGATTTCAGGTAGGTTTTAATGATGATAGAAATTGCATTCATTATCAGGGCAAATCGTGGATTAGTATTGTATGATTTGTATTGTGTATGATCAAGTTGTAAATGCTTAAATCAAAATTGCAACACGGTTCCTTTCTGGCTTCATAAATCTAATCTCCTTATTGTAGTGCAGTAGTAGTTTTGTGTTTAGTGTAACAAACGACACTCTCATTCAGTACTTCTTCCACTGTGTCGGTAGCAGATCTGTACTGTTCACATATCCCTTACATTTTTTTAACAGTGCATTTAAGGTCACTGCCTTAAAGAAATCTCTATTGAAACACACAAATGGTAGCTAGGATATTCTGAGTTTTGTGTCATGACCTCATATTTGCTTGAGGTTGTGCATGTACAAGACACAATCTAAAGCCCTTTTCTTCTTTTAAGAAATATTTTTTCGTTCACCCACTACGTGTGTGTGTGTGTGTGTGTGTGTGTGTGTGTGTATGTGCGTGTGTGCGTGCGTGTGCGTGCGTGCGTGTATATACACACGCACGCACGCGCACACACACATACATATGTCTATTTTTACATGCACACTTCTGGTCACTTTATTAGGTACAACTGACTAGTACCCTTGTGTGATTGTCATAGCAGCTGCCTTAGCCGAATACGTTGTGTCAAAGATTTAACTAGGTTCTGGATTTTGATTCCTGTCGACATGGTAACATCACATTGATGCAGGTTAGTAAACTGCACATACATGATTCGAAGGACCCTAACCCCCTAACCCTCCTCAACATCCCGAATGTTGCTCTATTGGATTGAGATCTGATGCCTGTGGAAGCCATTTGCTTACAATGAACTCATTGTCGTGTTCAAGAAACCAGTTTGAGATGATTTGAACTTTGGGACGGGGTATGTTATATTGCTGGATGTAGCCTTTAGAAGACGATACGCTAGTCATATATATACATACACACACGTGCGCGCGCGTGCGTATATATATATA
>JAUZST010024486.1:0-31199 GCA_034779995.1 Parotocinclus haroldoi
AGACAGAGAGAAAGAGAAAGAGAGCGAGAGAGATAGGGAGAGAGAGAGAGAGAGAGAGAGAGAGAGAGAGAGAGAAAGAAAGAGGGGGAGAGAGAGAGCGAGAGAAAGAGAGAAAGAGAGAGAGAGAGAGAGAAAGAGAGAGAGAGAGACAGAGGGAGAGAGAGAGAGAGACAGAGAGAGAAAGAGAGAGAGAGACAGAGGGAGAGAGAGAGAGACAGAGAGAGAAAGAGAGAGATAGACAGAGAGAAAGGGAGAGAGATTGAGAGAGAGAGAGAGAGAGAGAGAGAGACAGAGAGACAGAGACAGAGGGAGAGACAGAGGGAGAGAGAGAGAGAGAGAGACAGAGAGAGAGAGAGAGAGAGATTGAGAGAGAGAGAGAGAGAGAGAGAGAGACACTGGAACAGAACAGTCAGTCAGTCAGTTTGTGTGCAGGTTGTGAAAGGTGTGGAGCACGTAAAGATGAGGGTAATGTGGTCTAACCATGGTAAGGAAACTGCACGCCATCGCTCTCATGTTTAATCTTCCTCTCCTGCATACTGGCCAAATGGTGCTGCACTGAAAAACCCAAACAGGGGAGAAGGACAGAGTTACCAACATGACAAAGAGAGAAAGACAGAGACAGAATTGTTTTTGGAGAAAGGAAATCAGGGAGCAGTGTTAATGCACATGGCAATCTTTGTACACATGGTAATTAGCCTTTCATAATAACGCACAGTAAAGTTTTATCGTTCAGTGCTAAAGGTGGCACATACGGAATTAATTCTCGCTGTTACGCTGTTGCATCACTAGGTCGGAGCAGAGAAAAGAGACAAGAGAGAGAGAGATACAGGAGACAACGTACAGTATGTAACGTTCGTCGAATTGAAAACAATGACTTGTATTTAACACCTGGAGCCTTAAGGACAGTTAATGCAAGGACCTTTGTCTATATGGACGTCGTGTCGTATGAATGGAATGAAGGAGGGATTACACAAATGCAAAATACAACTGCGATCATCTGTCCGTGGCCTGACTTGCTTCTAAAAGGTACACAAACATGTTGCGTGAGCGCAGGGATTAGTGAGACCACGGTAGTCCACCGAAGCGGTTTCATCGACGTGAAAGAGCCTGTATCAGCAGTTCTTTCCACCCTGAAACTAAAATGATCTGCAGACGATACGTGCCGAAAAGGTTTTAACTCACCATTTCACTTGCTATTAAAAAGCGATTACATCAATAAGTGACACCGCTAACCACTGAACACACACGTACACATACGCACAAAACACACTGCAAGCATGCATTATTCACAAACTGACGGTGTCGAGACGTTCCCTGTGCGGGCTACAAAAGACACACAGGTGACAGGCTGAGAACAAGTGAGCTATTCTACTGCGCCTGCACCGATAAACAATAAAAAAAAACCTATAACTATATGTATGTGGTGTCTATGTACGTACGTGCGTGTGTGTGTCTTTTAACGCAGTGGCTTGTGGGTCCTAAATAATGCAACACTGTACAGCTGTAATAGGTCTAATGTACAAAAGTTGGGAGTCTTCCATGTGTCGTAGATCCTAAGCAGCATGTGGGTCACAGGATGCAAACCCAGACCCAAAGTCAGAAGGAAAAACACTGATAAAATGCCCACATAATCTTTTGGTTTAAAAGCAAATACTAATGCAGTCAGTGCTTTGTTTATTTAGGCCTGTATAAAAACAGGGCTCTCAAAATGTTACTTGGCCATCAGATGAACCCGTAGTTATGGGCTGTGCCGAACGTGGTCCCCTAATCACCATTTCCTACGTTCTACCCATGTGGTTCTAATAGCCTAGCGGGAAGGTCATTGTAAACAACTTCCGTGTACGAGTTATGTGAAGAAATATACACTGTTCGATACCGCACATGGCATCCAAAAGACCGACTTGCACAAACTGGTTATAATAAAAGTACCTTTAAAATTGTATTCTGCATTAAAGGTATCATTCTGATGATCACTGGTGTGTTTTGGTGTGAATTACTAGGAGGTATAAAAAAGCTTATATTGCCAGCTCTTGTAGCTGTGTGGCGTTTTTGACGAACGTTTGTGTCAAACAGAAGTGAGCGATGGCTCACGATTAATGGAATAAAATGGATACAACTGACATAACTGAAAAGGTTTAATCCTTTTGGCACCACTATTATCTAATAATTAACACATTTTCTTCTGCAAGTCGCCTCCGTGCCAGTATAACGGGCACCGGGTACAGCCGGGTAACTACATCATCCTACGTGGCTCCCGTCTGACCCTTTTCTCTTTCCACAGCAGCCTGCTTGTTTGTCAGTTCCTTGTCGGGTTTTTCTATGCTCTTGTTGTGGTTTGTCAGCTCTTGCTAATCGAAGATTTTTAAGTGAATGCACGGAGGCATAACGTTTTTGCACCTTGCAACTTTTCTAACGAATGGCAACGCAATGGCTGGCATGAGCACAAAAAAAACGGCTTGATCAACGGCGATTTGAGACTTGTGTGCGCGCTTTTATTAACTGAAGTATTTGGAGTCAATATTTAACTCGTGTGACTGTTAGTCGCAGTTCGTTCTGCGTGAACAGGCTTTAAGAACCGCTGACCTTGAGGATGGGTGGCTGAGTTATGAGGATGAACATGAGGCGGGTATGGGGAGGAAATTAAGTGCAACGCATAGGTATTGCATGGTCTGAAGCAACAACACGCACAAGTGTGTACCTGGACACAGATGTGTGTATATCCAGTCCACTGCTATCTGAACCAAGAGCTCATGACTCTTCTGATGGCTGGAGTTTGATTGGTGGAGCGACTGTGAATGCTTTGTCTTGGTAGACTTGTGAGGCACAAATATAATTGCAATGGCAGGCAATTTTGACTTTCCTCCATCCTCACCTTTTCATTTATTTATTTAGCTATATATTAATTTATAGATATATCGTTTTGAAGAGCCAAAAGGTTTGCTTCCGTTCACTGAGCTTAGGGATCGGTGTAGTTCTCACAAGTATAACGAGACAAGTGTATGTGCGTGGATGTGTGTGTGCGCGCGCGTGTGTGCGTGCGTGCGTACACACCTGCGTCCACGTCATTAGGCCAGCCACTAGGCTGTGAGCCGCCAGGTGCAGGGGATCGACCCGAGTAGAACACATCATCGACTGGGCTCTCCATCTCACTGTCATCAATGGACTTGCGCTTGTTTGAGCTGACAGACAGAGAGATTATGAGAGAGAGAGAGAGAGAGAGAGAGAGAGAGAAAGCGAAAAGTCATCCGAGTTGCCTGTTGATGTGCGTTTATATAAAACAACATCATATCAAGTTTTCCAAATGTATGTCCATGTGTTAATAAACTGTTCTGAAAAGAAGTATGGAGCATACTTGAATTCCTCTAGAGCAGTAACTGTTATTTGGAGGCATCCCCGGTATGGTCACGTACCGTGTCACCACAGACAAGCGCCCACTCCAAGCAGGACTAAGGGCTCGAGAATTCGGCCCTGGCCAAACAGAGCCACATTAAAGCAAATAACCCAGATATTTGAACGATCTGACCAAACCGGATGCAAGTCCTAGATTTTCGGCCAAAGGTTCAGTTACGCCAGGGGTTATGCGGTTATGCTTCGTAGGCTCTGGGATGAAGTATGGGTTGTTGTGACCGGTATGAATGTGTATTCACTGGGGTTATATCCGCTTAACCAGATACAGGACCAGATTAGGGGAGGGTGCCCCCACATTACAGTACCAAAGAAAACTTGTGGCATGGACTAGTCACACATGCATCAAAGTATTACTTTGGCAAAAATGTGCAAAATTTCCAACTCGGACCAAATCGCTAACTGCTGGTATACAGACTAGATAGTACCTAAAGTTGGTGGACGCTCCAGAAATCCTAAACTTCTAAAAAATAAGCACCAAATACATGTTCATTTTAAACCCGTGTGTCACGTAGGTTTAGGTTCATCGAGCCCGTTTATGACGCTGTGGCTAAAAAGCAATCTGTGACCTCTGCCACCTCTGCCTCGCCATCCAAGCTGGGCGATGCTGCTGACATGCTGCAAGCCGGGATGTACATGATTCCATAATTTAGTGTCGCGACAGATCTAATCCGCTTGACTCAAATCATCTCATCATCATGAAGCGCATGTGGTTAACCTGGCATGTTAGTGAACCACACTGCAGCCATTAAGAACTGCAGCCTTCCATAGAGCATAACCTGCTCAACGTGACGCTTCGCTCAGACACCCCGCCTTGCATCAAAGCCTGTACGCTTCATATCCGGTAAATAAATGACACTTTTTTCATGGTTTGTGCCATGGCTTACTGATCAAACAAGAAATAGTCAAGCAGTTATTGTAATTCATTCTGATTGTCTGATTCTTAGAATTTGCTACAAAGCAAAAAGTGATAGGTTAATAAGCTTATGCCTGTATCTCTAATGATTTAGGGACTGCATGAAACACATGGACACACGAGCTCCCCAGTTCTTCATTCAAGGACACATGAAACGGCATGCAAAACAGATATTTCCATGCATTATCGCGCAGTACGAGCAACACCCCAGTTTAATTCTGGCTAGCCGTACGCATAACTACAACTTTAGACGGCTAAACAAATGTGCGATTATTGTCCATGGTGATATCGTGATGAAACCCAAGCTTGCATTCGAGCTAAAAAAGCGTTACGGTCAGCGCACTGTGTGCAGAGACAAACGCAGACACCACCTGCCTCGCAGCCTACGCCGTCCGATTTAGCTGCTAGACATCAATGTGCAAACTACGCTGGGAATCGGCCGCCGATGAAGATATGATCAAAGCTACATTCATAAAATGACACGGTACATTTCCGGCGTCAGCTGTCCACGACAGGCCTCAACACACAGTGCCTTCCGACAAGAACAGAGAACAACGGATAACGAGGCATAACAAATGCTGTCACCAGTTACACTGCGAAGACACTGTGCCAATTTTGGTGGTTAAGAGACGGGTTCAAACAACTTCTGAACACTTTAAACCTGATCCATACTGCCAAAGCACTGTCTAATTACCCAAAATATGGACATGAATCAATACTTTTACACCACCGCGCACCCCTGTAACGGGCTATACTGCTTGTACCGTACTCTTAAGGCTCGTTCAAGCAAACGGCAAAGTTAAGTAAACTTAACTTAATCTTGAACGAGCCCGGCATGCACTGAAATGAACGTGGAACAGACAAGCGTTTTGCCCTTTCATTCTGATACAGGTTGATAAAAAGAGAGCAACACAGAACAGGGACATCACAGCTCAGAGGGGGGAAAAGGGGGAATAAGAGCAGACAGCGGGAGAGCAGACTGTGGGTTGTACCTCCGAGGGAGACTGCCATAAAGCTCCATTTCGGTCCTGCCGCAGCCCAGAAAAATGAGGGAAAAGAATGTGCATGTGTGAGTGTGTGTGTGTGTGAGTGTGTGTGTGTAACAGAGAGACAGAGAGAGAAAGAGAGAGCAAACGGTGAAAAGGAGTGGAAAGAGTCAAGGTAAACAGCCACACAGAACGCATAGCAGAACAAACAGAAGAGAAAACTTCCATCACATATTAGAGAAACAACGGACAGCAGTAGCCAAGCACATTTTTTCAAACATATGTGAGAGTGAAAATAAACTTCAACCGGTGTGTGTTAATCTACCGCATCTTTTCGCTCCATGTACAGCCTCGTGTATGTGTACCTGGTCGATGGGGTGGACGTGATGGAGCGGCGACCCAGGTTGATGTTGTAATATCCAGGACTGTCCAGGTCGGCCAGGGAGAAATTGGGACCGGTGGCTGTGGCAACCGGAGCTAAAGAAATAAAAAAGTATCCTTAACAACTGTACTTGCTCTTCATTTTGCATTTTTGGTGATTGTTAGACACAAAACTTGCTACAAGGCTCATAGCATAAGAAAGCTTTGACAGGCAACCAAGAGTGTGATTTGGTATCTGAGTGACACAGATCCAGACCCCAAACCTGAAAAGAGAACTCCGTCGCTCTGGAACCCCCCACTGAAGAAAATGTGAAGCATGTACCAGTAGGCTTGATGATTATTGGGGAACCCTCCAGCATAGATATTCCGATATTCCCTGGGACTACCGCAAGACAATGTTTGCAATGCAAACCTCACCTTGCCAGAGGTGGGATACGAAGCGGTGTGGTCAAGTCCAAGAGCTCTGTATCGCACCTCGGCTGGGATTTTTTCCAGCAGTTCCAGGGTTTAAAGCCCGAACGCTACCAAGATTTACATTTACACTGGTGTCATTTAGCAGACACCCTTATCCAGAGCGTCTTACAATCCAAGCATTTGTGGGTTAAGGGCCCAACTGTGGCAGCTTGGCAGAGGTGGGATTTGAACCCTGGACCTCCTGGTCCAGAGTCCAGTACCTTAACCGCTAGGCCACCATTCGCATTCTCACAGTCCTGCTTGTCCTGTCCAGCCTTTATTTATGGGTCACCCTGTATATACAGTAATATTCAAAGCTCTTAAGCCGCCACTAGATTTATTGTTTTAGTATTTTTTACAGTAACGTTTTCAATGACTGGACCGTAAGCATATCTTAGCAGTCTTGAATACTGCATACATTATTGGATTTTCTGGTTGTGTACTAATAAAGGAACTGGGAAATAATTATACAAGGTCCTTACGCAACTGCTAAAACAATAGTATGTACTCTAATTAGATACAGATGTAGGGTTAGAGTACTGTGAAAAAAAACAAACAAAAAAAACACACCATTTGTCTTAATCTGTACCTGCATCTGTATGGTTACCATGAAAAGAAAATAGAGAAATGAACAGATGACCAGCTGACTCTTAAGGCGGTTGCTGAGACAGTCGTTATGGTTATGCAAAACATTTTTAAAGCGGTATAGTACGTCAGATAAAAGTATGGAAGTGATTATACATCAGATCACCACAATACCACAGAATTTCACATAAAACCATAATTACGTCTTACTGCATTGGTCTCGTGTTGGAACACTAGAATACTTACATAAGAATGGCTTTGTTATGCAAAAGCAACCATTCTGAGAAAAGAAAAAAAAAAAAAAAGAAGCTGTTCTAGGAGCCATAATGACTACCCCAGTATCCACGCTTAGAGCTCCATTATTAGTGAGTAAGCAAATAATCCTAACAAAACACATCTGCGTTCTGTAACCTAATCTCTATTTTACATAGCCGTGGTTTTATGCATGGTCACCACAGATATTCATTTGGACACATTTCCCCCTACATAACACTTGCTCATAGACTTATAAGTAAGGGAGCAAACAATTTACAGGATTATTAAATGATTTCGTATGCTTAGTCCGGTGTGTAGGCTTATCACAGACAATCATTTAGAGTAAACTCCCTGGGTTTCTCCTAAGAGCTGCCATTTGGAATTGATTTTTCATTGCATCAGAATGGCCATACGGTTATGTCAAGACCATTACACGGTACACTAATGCACAAAGAGATCGAGCCAATTTAGTGCAATCAATTAACCCAATGCACGCCTTTGGCCTGTGGGAGGAAACCGGAGTACCCGGAGTAAACCCGCGCAGACACAGGGAGGACATGCAGACTCCACACAGAAAGGACCCAGGCCGCTCCGCCCTGGGATCGAACCCGGGACCTTCTTCGGGGGAGAAGACGGTGCTACAAACCGAGCGGAAAACTTCCAAATGCCACTGCTCTACGAGAAAAGAAAAAAAATAAAACCACCCTAATGGCTGTCCTTCATCCAATCATTCTCAACTCGGTTTATGTTTTGACTTCCGTTGAGGGTAAAAGAGAAGAACAAAGAAAACGCTTGCGTGTTGTCGCGACTCACTCTGTGACACGCGGACCAGCTCGGCCACGTTCCACACCCCTGAAGTCACAAAGCAGTCCTGGAAGCTCAAGTGCCCTGGGGAGAGAGAGCAACACAGAATGACACAGCCTTGCTAACCACGCTGTTAAATCCACCCTTCTATTTATGACACGCTCTTTAACAGCAGCACAATGACAGGTTAGAACTGCTTCTGTTTAGTCCCGCTACAGAGGGCTCATTTGACCAAAGCTTTCAGCGACACAGTAAAAGTTAACGAGGATGCTAACTTCAGTTGCAGGCACTCGATAAGCGCGTAATGACTGTGTTTATTGAGCCTAGTTACCACATTTGAACCACATTTTATTTGATAAACGTCCTAAAGTTTGCATCTCTGAAGTACGTATTGAAGAAGTCTGATATTGTAACGGTCAAATATGCAAACACAAGCGTATCCAGCGCTGGGGTAGAGGCGGGATGGGTTTCACACGTTCACAAATTGCGAGTTTCAAATGAAGCTTTCTAACCGTCATATGAGGTTTATTTCCGATAAACTGTCACGACTCCTAGCCCAATACATAATGCCATGACACCTCACCTCAACATACACTGGGTCGTTCTTCAATTAGGGGAACTTTTCTGTTCCCAGGATCGGATGGAAATACTTAATACAATTAATACACTACTGTTTATCGCATCGCAAAAAACATATGCTAACAAAACTAGAGCACCGACCGAGAGCGTTTTATAATCCGTTATGATGCTTGTGTTGAGGTGCGGCATGCCGGAGCGGGCAGTGTTTTTGTAGCCAACGTACCACTTTTGTACCAGAAAAGTTCACGTTTGCCCCTGTGACAAACTTGGATTGGATGTACTGTATGCAGTATATGATTGTAAAAACCAAAAACTCCCCACGAGACAGAAAGATCTGGCTTCATTTTTGCTGGTCCCCAAAGTAAACTGCTTTTTATTTTTCAGGAACAAAAGGCAAAATATATCTATTAGATTACTCCAGCAATCAAGTTTTGTCGGTGGAAAGTCTCCACTAGGATAGGGTTACAGATGTGTGTGTGTGTGTGTGTGTGTGTGTGTGTGTGTGTGTGTGGGCCAGGTTTATATAGCAATGCGAGGACAAAAGTTCCAGACAAGGATAAAAAAAACGATATGTTTTTTATCTGGTTGGTCCAAACCAGTGTTGAGATACTGAGGTCAAAGTTGTCGTTTGGTTATATTCATAAGCTGTGTGTGTGTGTGTGTGTGTGTGTGTGTGCGTGTGTGCGTGAGTGATGTATACCAATGGCTGCAGGTGACCGAGTTTCCACTTCACACATGTTCACATCATGAGCTGAGCTAAGTGTCTACATGTATATGTCAGTGTGTGCTAGTTAGCTGTGGACCTGCTGAAGTATGAGCTCAGTGTTACCCTGCCTGGTAGCCATGTGGTTCCAATCAGCCAATCATGTCAGAGTGATTTATGAGCATTCTAGCAGCGCATAGCGATGACTGTCTGCTATAGACTCAAACGCTTAACGTGAACGTGAGGGCACGAACGTAAGCGCACATGTACAGTTGAGTGCACATGCATGCAGTCTAGTGAAAGGAAATGTGACACGAGCGTTTATGAGAACACGGGTAAAAATACTACAACAATACTCCTTCCCTTACATAATCCTAACCCTGGATAAATGCGCGTGTGCGCGCGCTGTGCCATTGAAAGTAACACAAAGCTGCATACGGCAGAACAAATAGCTTGGCTGTAATTGTGACGGGTTCTCATTCTCCGTTCAGTCAAGTCCCGGAACCAAATTGAGAACACATGTCCAGTAGGCCCCACCACCCAAGTGAAACACGCTTACCTACAACGGTAACGGCCTGACAGCGGCAGCACAGGGCAGTGCTTTACGTTCGAGTTCATCCTGGGCCTACTGCACAATGAGTCCTGCACAATTGGTGTCACCGAATTTGCATAGACGCTGGAACCGGTTTGTTTTAGAACACTGCAATGCTCTCACATTTAATTTGGATAAACTGGGATATAAAAATGTCCACTAGGGGGGGTCATGTAAAATACATGCTCAGAAATATAGTTGATTTCTGTATAATTGGGCTGTTTTTTCTTTCTTTTTTTATTATCGTTTTTATTTATTTATTTTGGTCATTTGACTGTAGCAAACTGTAACAATATGCGTACACATGGCGCTGGCCAGCCAGATCAGTATATCAGGAATAATGAACTGGCATCCCGTCTATGACATGCTTATGCCTGCATCCTTTGAAATTTGGGATGAAGCTGGACGGGCTTCCTTTGTTGCCATGTTTATAAGGCTAAGGTCAAAGGAGACCTGGAAGAGACTTAAGCCTGAGGTCTTCTGTAGCCTTTTCTTATCCCCCGACTAGTTAGTTGATCCTTTCAGTTTGCCCGTAATGCCACTGACCAGTAGCACCCGGCTGGCAGATTTGTGTAATCATGCACCGAGTTACACTATGTATGTTAATGTATTTTGTGTGTACAGTAGAAACCCACCATTGGGCGGCGGCTTGACATCTGCTTCTCCTTGCTGGTTGGAGTTCTCTGATTGTCCAGATTCTGCAGAGACAAGAGGAAAAAACAATAAGGCATAGTACAAAATCATACTGATTGAACCGGACTCTCACCGAATGTTCTTTACTGCCTCACACGTAATGAAAGGGGACACGACAGGAAACGAGTGATTCCAGACGCAAAACAGACTGTTGACATTCTATTTTCAGTTCAATTGACTTTTAAAAAACTGTCAGGACCTAATCTAACGCAGACTAAATGTACCCTCAGGGGTACGTATGCTCAGACCTGAAGGTTTGCTGCTCTTCTGCCTGGTGTGTTCTGGTATCTGTGCTTAACTCAAACCTGCTGAAAGCGTTCTGCAACATGTATCTCGTTCCATTACTTCAGCTTTCACATCCCAGTTTGGGGTTGCAAATGGCAATTTTTCCAAAGGAGAGGATTCGTGTCTGAACAACCCAGTAAGTCAGGTCTTCAAACAGAAAGACCTTTAAGCTCCCACTATATCAAATTAGTCACATTCGCCAACAACAGTGCCTTATTGTTCAGTGTCCACATTACCTGGCCGAATAAATGGAGAATAAAACAACTGTTGACCGAAGTGTGTGCGCCATGCATGAGAGAGTTTAGTGTCAAATGACTTAAGAATGACGATATAAGGAGAAGGATTTCAGAGTGTCTACTCAGGAAAAAATTGCATGACCTTAACTCTTTGTGAAAGACATTTGGAACGGCATCTAAAAGACCTTAGCGTAAAGAAGGAGTGGAAGTGTGAATTTGACCACCCTCTCAAGTCATGCGACCATATTATATCCTAAATACCGATCGTTAGCTGGACCAGATCAAAACGCATCACTTTTGGAGTCTGGAAAAGTGGAAGTTCTCTGGAGAAATGTGGGGCAGTAAAAGTGCACTTGAGGCTGATCAGCTCAGTTTTAATAACCATGGATTCGGAACGCGATGCTCAACGAGCACATCTGGATACAATATTCAGGTATCCACGCATTTTCCCTATATATATATATATATATTTTACTTTGTAGTATTCTTTTCACAATACAATAAGGAAATCTGTCTGATAAATGAAATGCGATGCAGGCAACCCTTCGAGCAGAATCGAATAACGTTTACCTCGCAGCCTAATGTAGGACAGATACAATAAGGCAAATCGTCTAAATGCTGAAAGCCAAACCTCATCAGTTTGTCCATATCAGAGCGACTCATTTGTGTCTAGCCAAACGTCCGCATGCCTCTTGACCTGAAGGCTCTTAAAACCTCTAAAATAATATTGGGCAATGTGAAAGCCCAACCTGAACGGCTGATCATCGAGATTGGTCCAGGCTTCCACGCAACAGCCTGGTGTAAACACGAGTGTATCAGAAACCAACAATGAGCTATCGCCGGCATCGCGGGAGCCGAGCAAAGCGGCCACGACAATGCAAGAAGATCTAAAGAAAGGAAAACCGATACAACAAGGAGCTCTGGCAAAACGTGGACGAAAACAGGGGTATTTTTTCTTCCCTCTCGCTCGCTCCTATTCTGTCTCAACTGCATTCGCTCCTGTCGCTCTGCAGAATCCTGGCAGCCATCTTAGCCTTTGGCAGCCATCTTAGCACTGGCGGAGCCTGAGAATTCCTGCTAGCTTAGCGCTTGCAAACACGCTTACTAACACGGCGACACACCGCTCCTTAAACAGCAAAACACCCTCTTTAATGCCATGTATATAAGCCAAAGGCATACGTCTGCAGGTGCTCGCGATAAAGTGATCTACTGCTTTCCAGTCTCACACGGACATAACAGGGCAGTTGTAAGAGACGGTCGGCGTTAGGCTGATCGCAGCACGCTGGTGAGTGGTCACACCATTTTTGTCAGTTCTACATTTCTAAGTAAGGAAACGAGCACCCTGTTACCTCGTATCGCAGTAATATATCGTTTAGTGTGATCGCAGACACTGCTTACAACAATGAGGAGGTGGCGTTTGTGAGGAAATGCAGAACTGCAGAAATGGCATAAGCCTCATTTCTTGCTGTATATTCTCGCCTTTTCATTTTTGATATTTTTATATTGAATAACTGTTTGGCTAGCTCAATTAACCGGCTGTAATTGCAGCTCGTTGATTTGAATGTAATGGCTTTACTCGCACACACAAACACACACTATGCATTGAGCAGGGATACATTTGTTCGGATTCTGTGTTGAAGTACTATTTAAAAGTCGGAATGTCGTTCTCATTAAAAGAGCCGCAATAAAAGTGTACAGTACTGCGAAAAAGCGTCAGGCGTTCTATAATCATTCGATTTACATTCGGCTTATGTTCAGTGTGTATTACCGCGCTCACAACGGGGATATTTCATTGGGGAGTATTTCATTTGGAAATATCTCTCGGATATTGTGAGCAGACTGGAGTCCATCTGTTCCTCTACATGCTTTGTTTGTCCCCTTTACTCTGTTCTTTAATGGTCAGGACCCCCAGAGGACCAGGTACAAGACCAGGTCCTTCGGGTTTTGGGTTGTGGATCGTCTCGGTGCTGCACCCACTCTGATGCGGTGATGCCATGTTAGTGCGTGTTGAGCTGATTTGATTCGATCGGTTTTAGCACTGCAGTGTTGAAAGCGCATTTTTCACCCCACTTTATTAGAAACATTCACCTTATCGCTCCACCTTGTGGACGTAAATTTAGGGACAGCAGCCCATCTGTCGTCGCACAGTTTGTGTTAGTCATCCTCTAATCCTTCATCCGTGCTCACAGGACGCTCCCTACAGGACGCTCCCTACAGGACGCTCCCTACAGGACGCTGGTGGCTGGACATTTTTGGATGGTGAATTGATTATGACCACATCAGTTTCAGTGCAGAGTTAAGAAGGATCCACCGGCCAGGCAGAACCTGATCTGTGCTGGTCCTGACATTCAAAGAAGCCGTCTGTGACCGTAGAACCGTAAAGCGCAGGGACAATTCAATCTTAAGTACAGAATAAGCAGAATCGAAACCGTGAAATACAGAATGTCTAACACCTTTGAGCCATTTATTGATTAGTGTTCTAAAATACGAATTTTGACTGCAGTGTCTCCGCCATAGACTTGCTCCCAGCGATCACCTCCTAGTGAGCGTGTACGACAGAATCCGGGAGGGTATTTGTCTCCATCCAGCTCGAATCCAGTTACGACACATGTTAATCTAGATCTGGCCCAGAATGAATGGAGGAGCTCATGCTAATAAACAGTTCAGTTGGGGGACAACTACGCTATCCAATCGCCTCCTAAATAATTCAGAAAACCTCTTTGGTTACACATTTGACACTTAGACACGCTGCTAAATGGACCGAATGGAGCGAGTGGACGAATTCTAAACCCCCCCCCCCATGTTAAACTGTACTTGCGAATGCCGATGCACAAACGATAGAGTTTTCATTTTGTTTCCCCACATTTCAACCCAGCATCAGATGTGTTTGGAGAGCTTGGTGAACTTGATCTTGCTCATGTGTGCATTTCTTTAATGTGCCCTCTCACTCCAGCACAGTTAATCTGACTATGAACTCCACATGACTTTTTATCTGCAATTTATCTCCTATGTTTGTGCTGGTGGGATTTAATGACTGTTAAGATAGCCGATGACCTCTGTCTCTGCCGATCCCGGTCTCTCAGGCCACACGGCACTTGCCTTTTACACGAGAAATAATAAGATAGCCAGACTGAAGCTCTGTCTCATTCCCTGTGTTTCATATACACAGAGATCCTTTCAGATGAAGGCAGCTATTTCTGTTCCGTCTGGGTGTAGTTCACGTCCCAGCTGGCTGCAAGTCTGTAATTATATACGCGTCTTGTTTTTATATGCGATGCACGAAAAACATTCTAGCACAACCAGCAGTGCACTGGTCAGAATTTAGATTCGTATGCATGTGCGAAAGAGATGCTCGGACTCGACGTAAGCAGTAGGGGTTATACCGTGACACGATGCATTGCGATGCAAAAATGGGACGATGCTCATCGTGGAGATAGGTCGGGTCCCTTTTTGAGTCTCGGTCCTCCCAAGGTTTCCATCTTCGATATTCTGGGAGTTTTTCCTTCCCACTGGTTAATTAATAGGTCTGCTTAATTTGGGATTGGCCTTTTAAGATCATATAATGTTGTAAAGTTGCTTTGAGGCAATGCTCCGTTGTAAAAAGGGGCTACAGAAATGCATTCGACTTGACTTTATTACGCCATTTAAAGCGATTGAATTTTTGAACACCAGAGGGCACCAGATACGCATGACCTCGGTTCAGTGAGCTTTTTTTTTTGTTTCGTTTTTGTTTAGTTTGAGGTAGCATTTAGTTATTACATTTTCGTGAAACTGCTGACATTTTAATATTTTTTTTCCACACCTCTCTACAAAGAGGGCACAGTATTATGCGCAAATATTAATGATATTTTACAGAAATAAAACAGGAACGTTTTCACTCGGCCATTTTGAAAGAAATGTCGAAGCCACGATTGAACCTTTTGTTTGCGGTGTTACACCTAGCTTCTAGTAGCAGTGCCTAATTGCAGGGGCTAAATGTGCATCGTTTTGCATTGCTTACACGTTAGCAATTAAATTGTTACTGAAGGTCTGCTATCGAACGTCTTATCGTAAGAAAACCAAACTGTGAACTCAGTATCGTGAATCGAGTCTTGTGCGGAGTGTATCGTTACATCCCTAGCAAGCAAATTCCAAAATCATATCAGCAAAATCATCAAAACATCACATCTTTCTGGGAGCTGTCGAGTAAAATCATTGCAAGAAAGTGACTAATTTAGACGAAGAAGCCTCGTTAGTCAAATTACAAGAAAGGCAGCATGAATAGGAATTGCTAAGTGCAAAAAAATGCCTAATGTATTTCACTGATAAAACCAAGTAAACACCCCCACACCACCAATATAGAAATACACACACACACACACACGCACACACACACTCCTCACCACACCGCATAGGATAAAGAGGCTGAATAGGCCCCCCAATTGGGTTTTGCATAAGAGGTTTATTGGTATGTTGCTAAACATTATGACCTTTTTTTTAATCCTTAATGCGCTTAAAATGTTCCAAGCCCTTCTAATCCCCACAGCTATCCCACACAGATGTTCTCGGAGCTCTATGACTGGAGTGTTTTATTTAAGTATCCCCCTTCGCAGCTTTTCACATTATTCATTTCCTATCTTATAAAAGCACACTTGATTCGGCGCCTGCGCCCCCTCACCTGAGGCTCTGCAGCAGGCGCTCTTTGTGGACGCCCCCGTGTAGGCCTTTCACTGGAATGCTTCATCAGACACAGCCAGATCTGTGGCTATGTGGCTGTTCCCGCCGTCTGAAACCCCACCACCACAAAAACGGTCCCGGGGAATTTAGTACAGGTACACGTTTGCTATTCCATCTGATCGACATCTGTTTTGTCTTTGAGGCCTTACAATAGGAAATAAACACCTGTCTGTAAAGTGTTACCCCGGGTTCTCGTCTAGTGCCGGGCAAATTTTTCCCCATATCGAATATGAACTGTTATGGAATGGTAACGTTATAGGTTTACCTAATTTAATGAATCCTTTTCAGACCCCCAGAAAACCCACACTGCATAAGTGGACTGTACATACTGTACAGGTGCTCCCTGATTTACAACGGACATATGGTCTAACAAATCCATCCTAAAGAGTGTTTGGGGGAGCGATCTATAGTCGATAATAGCAAAGATATGCAAAGGATACCATAATAAGTCATGATAAGTAGTTTCGTGTTTAAAATGCTTTACATTAACCTACAGTTGGTCGAAATGGTTAACACAAAGCAGACTTTATAATAAAAAAGTGTTGAAAACCCTCTTGGTATTTACAGAGCAGTGAAATGAAAGTGAAAAGTAAAAAAAAACACTTACTCTACTGATGAACTCCGGCCGCTAGCATAGCTGTTTCGCACACGTTGAGAAACTGAGAGAAACGATTTCTAGGCTAAAAAAAAAAAAAAAAGGCCCGAGAACCGAATCCGACTAGATTCGAGGCGGATAAGAACCGAGGTACCGCTGTGCATCTTATTTACTTCTTAATGACAGAAAAGTAACGCGAGCAAGCCCTTGCGACACCTGCTGATGGAAAAGAGAATCGCGGCCTTGAAAGGCAGAAAACAATGTGGTAACGTCGCTCTTTCTTTTAAGTTTTTAGAAAGATCCACCATTTCGTTTTTTTAGATAGGTAAGATTTTTTTTTTTAGTCGAAGTATGATGTTTTTATTAATATGATCTATGCTTAAAACATCATCAAAAAGTGCATAGTATCTAAACTACTACGTGACCACGACTTGATCAGTATAATGCGGTCACTATACAGTGCATACCTATATGCTTCACATTGTTGAACTCCTGCTGAACTGGTGCGAAAGCTACACGGGTAACCCTTCTGGATTCACCGTTTTTTGCACTGTACAATTCCGCCGCCCTGCAAGCGTCAACAAAGCCCCTCGACATATCTTCGGGACCATATCGCCCACCCCAGATAGAGATAAAGAGACTGATGAAGTAAGCCGATTAAATCTGTATTTACGGTAGTAAAAAGGGTGCGTTTTGAATCTAAAGAAGGTGCGTGTACACACTCTCGTACATAATACTGTGTGTGTGAAAGACTTTGGCCAGGTAATAGTCGTTCTATGGCTGCCCATGTGCGTGCATATAAATGCCAAATGACTCTGTGTCTGTGTACAAGCAGGAGCGTGCATCTGCGCTCAAGTTTGTGTGTGCGCTCATGTATGTGTGCGTGTTTGGCCCGGGTCATGCCAAAGAGGAGCAGGTGTGCTGAGATCTGCCCTGCACTGCCTGCCGCCCATCTGTGTGCCCGTCTGCGGCCGCCGCCTGCCAACGACACGCCCAGCACAGACAGTGAAAGGAGGGTGAGGGAGCGCTCTAGGGCCCGGATTAAGGGTGCAGAGGAGACAGATATTGGGACAGGGACAGAAATGAGAGTAAACCTGTTGAGGACGGTGAAGTAAAGAACTTGATTCATCTCATTATCGGCATATTGCGTGTTCTACACGGGAGCCTAATTGTCATTATTTGTATTACAAACCGTGGTCGAAACAATCAACATTGAAAAGAATTTGCATAACGCACCAAGTTTTATAATAGTGTATCGTTCTGTTTTAGGAACAAAACAAATGCAAGATCTGCTGTGTAATAAGATGTGGAATTTCTGTACTTTTGCTCAAGTGTTGATTAGACATTGGCAATAATTTCAGTCGACAAAATCAATCATTCATTGTCGAGCTTACCAAGTAAACTGGGGACAGATGTGACTTCAACACTGATACTGCGAATAAAACCACTCGATGTAATCCTGAAAAACAACCCGGCCTTAATATCAAATAGCACTCTAAGCACTTTTACAAGTCTCTTACCAGGCCTCGTCCCATTTTACGTCACCTTAAGCTCCGTAGATTCTAGTTTGGTTTACTTTATGGGCAGGCAAGTGGACATGCGGTGCAATTTAAACAACAACAAAAAACAGTGAGGAAAAGGACAGAAAGCTTAAGAAGGAACGGACTGAGGACAGGTAGAGTGGGTAGACTGGACGGCGAGAGGGACTGGGAAAGAGGCAGAGAGAATAAAAGACTGGCAGGTGGGGGAAGGGAGAGCAGGCTGGCATGATGCCCATCTCTTTCATGTTCTATCCACACGTCCTTTGGTTAGAGAGATGTACAGGCAGATGTAAAGAGCCGTCTGGCATGGACACACAGCACAGACAGCTGGTCTAGCCCAAAAATAATAGTGCACCTCTAATCCATACATTCAGTATGCATCCAGAAACACAGCCTTTAAATCCACACAGAGGGAACTCTTTTTTTTAAAAATTCTTTTAGCGTTCTGCAGCAAGGCTCCAATTTCCCCGTTACATTGATTGTTTTTCTGCCATCGTGATTTTCCCTAATGCTAACCAGACTGCTGCTTTAGCTATAGTACTATAACAGGGGCTGTACGTATTGAGGGTATGACTGCTGATTTGATTAATACCAGATGTGACTGAGCAGTGGGATAGAGATGTAGGAACAACCTGCTTCCACCAGGGGGTACAGAGATCACGGTGCAACACGGTCCGACTAAAAAAAAACCAACCAAAAACACAGGCAACTATGGAGCAGTCCTAACAACGAACGTCTGCATTATACTTGGACTACAAATATGGAGTTTGCACGTGACCCGTACAAAATTCCCACAATGATCTCCCCCGTGGCTCCCTCATTAAACAGCACGAGAGACAAATTCTCCATAAGGAACAATTCTGTTATTAACAAATAACAACAAGTGCGCACAACTGTAATGATGCTTTTAGTGTTAATGTTGCTGTTAAATCGTGATTAGGCACGGCGCCTGATTCCAGTCATTATATTTACAGCGTATGTTCACGCTCCAGTTACCAGAGCACAGTTAGTTTATTCAGAGTGAACAGCAGAAGCAGTCTGTAAACTGTCCCGCATCTACCTAACTCCTAGCAAACCCCTCACCATGTGGCCATGGGGGACAGCGGTGCATCTCCCATCCTGCTCTAAAATGCAGGGTTAAGGTTATGACTCGGCATGTGGGCTACAGCCATTTCAGGGTTCTAGAGCTCTCCGTCTTAATTATTCAGCAGCACTCGTACGAGAAGGGCTTTAAAAACCACTTTTACAACATATTCATCATGGGCTGTAATCATGAGGATTCTCAGTGCCAAGAGTAGCTCCTAGTGAAACAATCTGACGTTTCTTCGATCTCAGTAAAGATGAAAGTAATTCACGAAGCGGTTTAATCCCTACAAGAGTTCCCAATGTGGAAAAAGAGTAGAGATGAGGACTTTTAGGGGGCTTCGGATTTCTCTTAAGCGGAGGAGAAAATGGAGAAGAATGACGAGGCAGAAGAACGTTCTCCAAACCCAGAACAGCAGAGACAACGGTCTGTCCAATAGAATCCAACGGTGAGGACGCTGTTCATTAAATACAGCAAATGAGCGTAGGTTTCAATAGTGTCAGACAGAAATAGACCATGTCTGTTTTATAAAAAGCTTATAATAGGCTATCATACTAATTAAAAGTAACTACATTACTCAGGGATCACCTATTAACCCTATACGTTAAGATTTGGCATATATTTAGCTTATTCCTTCATTATTCACTGGATTAAAATGCTCTGATAAGAACCCAGCATGCGTTGTGTTTTGGATGTTGGTATGCTGATCAAACATTAAGACCAAACATGTTAATGGAAAACCAGTGGCAGTAAAGTTAAGGTGTCGGACTGTGAGGTTAGACCAGTAAGACATATTTTTATGACTATTTTGCTACAGTTCTTGGTGCTTTTCAATTAAGTTTCTGTTAGATGAAATCATACCATATTCATTGGCAAAACTATACTGCACACCATATATATTTGATTAAAAAAAAAAGTACTTTCGGTAGCGCCTTTGGTGCTTAATTTTAAACTTTTGCAATCTATCGCCCTAAAACTGGAATGAAATGCTGGTCTGGTACTGGTTTCGCTGATTTAATGAAACCTTTGCTGATCTTTCTGGTAAAGCTGCCAGTTTCCAAAACACACCTTGTCTTTCCTATTTCTTTTGTTTGCTGTTATTCAGACTGATTTGATCCAGGTTAGTATCCAGATCCCAGCACCAGGTCCAACTTCAACACAGCCGAGCCTGTGTAAATGCTACATGTAATGTCATGTCTGCAGTTTAGCAGTGCGCAGTGGTCAACCCCAAAATGAGATTTTTTTTTTGTCCTCCTCAAACTAAATGAACCCAGATCCTGTAAGCAGAGAGAGAGAGAGAGAGAGAGAGAGACACGCAGTTCTCCCAGGGAACCTTTCAAAAGGCATTGAACACAATGAAAACTGCATTTCTGTGCAGTAATATTATGTCAATGGAAAGTCCCTGCAATGATAGAAAGAAATGCGTTCGTAATTCAGGGGGTAGATCATGTGACCTCACCGTGTGCCAAAAACAGAGACTGAAAGTAAGTTGGTGAAAAGAGAGAGAGAGAGAGAGAGAGAGAGAGAGAGAGAGAGAGAGAGAGAGAGAGAGAGAGAGAGAGAGAGAGAGAGTAGGGGTAAGGGGGTTGGGTAAGCTGTTGAAACGGAAGGTCTTGCCAAGAAAGAAGAGACAGGAAGAATAAGAGAAAACAGACTTGTTGGCAAAGACCTGATGAGGCAGTGAGAGTTAGAAGCAAGTGATAAATGTAGAAGGTGACAGAGAGAGTTAAAGTGGGAGTGAAAAGAGGACGAGACAGGCAGGTGTGATGATTAACATGAGCAGTGTTATGCTAGGAATGGAATAAAAGTATAAGAACTAAGAAGGCTAACGCTTCCTGCACTGTTATTGGATGCCCTACTTTCGAAGTAGTAACTCTGAATTTTGTGACAACCCTAACTACATCCATATATATATATATATATCACATAAAATAGGTGATATTTCGAAATTAAATGAAAGACTAATCAAAGCTACCCAATCCATATTCTATGAACGAATAATATTTCAAATCGTTTTTCAGGGAGAAAACATATTCATGAATATTCATTCAGGTACGTGTGGTGACCTAGCATGCTTTGTAGGTGCAAATCACTTTGGGTTACATTAAACCAGAACCCAATGATCTTGGCATTATGTATAGCTGGTGTAATTTACACAACGACAGACATGGAACATCACGTCTAACGACAGCCATGTTAATACCTGGGTTTATTTTGTAACAGGGATTACAAACGAAAAATAAAGCATTAAAAGCCACTGTAGACTGGAATCGTGACCTTCTGGACATTTCGGATAGCTAAGGGCTTTTAGGCTTGTAAATAGACACCGACTGGTCACTTTATGAGGTCCAATCGTTCGACAGCTTGTTAATGAAAATCTCTAATTAGTCAAACACATGGCAGAAACTCTTCATCAAGGCGACCCACTGAATTGCTCAAACCAAGCAACATACCGGAAAAAAGAAAGGTTTAGGTGACATTGAATGTGGCATGATTGTTAGTGCTGACTGTACTCAGGCCTCCACATTCGCCAGATCTCAATCCAAGCAGTTTTGAGGGGGAAAACGTTGTATCTAATAAAGCGGCCGGTGAGTGTACATCATCATCTGTTCACCAGCGTTTTATGCCTGCTTGTTCTGGCCAGTTAATTGCAGGAGACTCTCTCAGCTAGATGGGGTGCCAGTCCTTTAAAGGGCACAGCAGTTTTGGTGTTGGGATAATCCCCACTCCCTGCCTCCTCTCCCTGAGTCATGGCCAGTCCCATTCATTTCATGCAAAGCTTGGACTGGAACCTGTTACTGATCTCTGTTTAGATCAGATGGTTTTGTAATCACATACACAAGTAAATTGATCATTTTTTTGAATTGATCAAATAAATAAATAAATAAATAAATAAAAGCGTATTAGGTCGCTCAATCATAAATGAGATTCGGATTGTCTGACCAAACAGCACCATGAAAACAAAAAGAAAAGAAAGAAAAACGAATTTGTTTATCTCTAAGGCCCCAAAATAAACCCTTGATGATGTAGTTATACACAGCTATTTAACAGTCCAGTGTGTGAAAATCCACCTGCTGAATACACCCACCCCCCAAACACACACACACACACACACACACACACACACACACACACACACCAAGTACATAACAATCCCGATGCTTAATAAAAGACCCTCAGGAAGGCACGCATCCATCACTCACCATTCAAACACGAGTGCTCAGACTCATTCATTATGCACTGTGTAAACACACAATAAATCAAACCCAATCACACACTCACACACACACACACACTCACACACACACCTGCAGACACTGTGTATGCACACGTATACCACAAGACCATTACATTACTTAAACCGTGCATTTTAACCATGAGCAGAAATTAAATGTAACATATGCTCATTTATGCTCGTTTATTTGTGTTGTCATGACAATACCGACATTAATTCCAATTATTACCAGACTCAGGGTTACATCAGAACTGCACACTCACCAGGTCAAATCGGCCAAATCAATTAAATTAGCGCTAATGTTTTTGGTCTGTGGGAGGAAACCGGAGTACCTGGAGTAAACCCACATGGACACGGGGAGTCCGCACAGCAAGGAGCAAGATCTTTCCACAGGACCTTCCTGGCAAGACGTTATTGAAACATGAATTAATAAATTATAACTATAAAAACAGCTATAATGAAAGCTAGCAGTGTTGGAGTCAAGACCAAGCATTTTGGTAGTCGAGTCCGAGTCAAGACCCAGAATGGAAGAGCAGATTATGCATACTACAAGAATAAAAAGAGGAAAATGAACAGCAATATGAATCAGTTTGTAATTCACTTTGCATTCATTACACTGTACTGTATTTGAATAAGCAGTATTTCCTCGTATAGCATAAATAACATAAATACGTGAAATAACACATAGACCAAACTAAAATTAGACTAAAATGACTGATTTATTATAGTCTTAGACAAACTAAGGCAATGGAGCCTTTGTAAGCAATTCTGTTTCCCTGGATTACTATTTGAAATATATGTTTTATTAATTTTGTTTATTTATTTATGTAGAAGCTCCACAAAAACCAGCGAAAAATCCGTGCGTGAAATCGTTTTCCATCCATATTTTTTGAAGACACGCGATGCACCGAGGCCACGAAAGGTGAACCGTGAAGTGATGATACGATATAAGAATGATATACGAACCATTCAGACCGCGCTCGCTGCCTCAACAGTCTGAGAACAGGAAGTCAGGAAGGTCTCTTTCTCTGTTCAGCGGGTGAGATTTGTATATTTTTTGTATATTTTTATTTTTCAGGATGTCCCTCCTGAGCAGCTCGTCACCTCGGAGCTATTAGACGGCCACTTGGCAGGCTTTCTTTCAGCCCGTAAACCGTGCAAATAAATATCTGGATAATCACTCTGAATGGGGGAGACATGTTTTACAAGCAAGTAAAACCATATATAGACGAATAAACTTTGCCCATTAAAACAATTGCGAGTGCCACAGAGAATGCTTGCTTTAGTTAATGACCGGTTCTGAGGGCAGTGAAAGGGAGAGGGTTGAGCTAAGGTCGCTGCAGTTTGTTAGCAGACAATAGAGGCTGTATTTGTCTGATTGTGTGTAAAGAACCGGCAGTTCATTCTAGATATAGTGCTGATCAGATAAATAAAGAAAATGACTATAACGGTTACATTTTGCACGTCCTCTCCGTGTCTGTGTGGCTGTTCTACAGGTACTGTAGGTCACATTTCAAAGGCAAGCATTAGGTCTGTTAGCGCATGTGAACGTCTCACTCTTAGACGCTGACCCAGAAATTTCAGACTCAAACTCCCTCACTGTCAAACTCCCATAATAAGAGAGGCCGTATGTCAGGCTAGTGAAGCTACGTGGCAAAACGAATACTTGCCTTTCATCAGCACGAATAGCATTAATCAAATCCATCTGCTGCTTCAGGGTCAGGTGAGGCCAGTGAGGTGCAAGTGTGTGTGTGTGTGTGTGTGTGTTTCCATATGCAGATAAGGTTATGCTCTCAGCTATCTTAGCGTTCTGAAACATTTTTCAAACGTGTCGCATTAGAGCTAATAAGTGTTGAATAATTAGGGGAACCATTTATCATTTGGTTTGGCAGTTGCCACTGTTGGGTCCTTAAACCCACAATTGCTTAAACTGTAAGATTTTATCAGTTGTAAGTTGCTGTGTCAACATAAAAGTAAATGTGTTCAAACAGGTTTCTTTCATTTCAACCACTACGTGCAGAGTTTAGCCTTGAAGCTAATACAGAGCTATACAGTTAGCTAAGACCTGAGCGGCGCACACGTAAGGACTAAAGGGGAGCAACGGGTGAGCTGAAAGGGGGCAAAACAAGGCAAGGAAGTGAATAATACGGTCTCATTACATCAAGGGTAGAAAGCCTGCTCAGGAACTAGTTCCCCAATTCGCTAAAACAAAACTATATCCTTGGTTACCAAGGTGCCACAAGCTGTTCGGTGAACAATGCCGAATCTGGCAAGTGCGCGGCGACACAACAGGCTTCACTGTTCCGCTTTGTTTCGACAAACGCGATGTAAATATTGTGACTTTTTAAGCCAGCTGCACAATTTCGCACTTTCGGTTTACCCGTGAGTGGGGTGCCACGTGTTGACAAGACGCCTGTGGTTGTGAGCGTCCTCAGAATTTACCCCAAAGCATAACGTATCGCAACGAGTATGCATGGATTTCTCATTTCAGAAGGATTCTAATAACGCACAAACGCACAAAACGAAATAAAAGTTCTTTCTTTCACACCGTTCCAAAGCAGCGCGTCGCGTTCGCGTCCTGAGCGTGACGCACGTGGAGTGTGCTGCAGGGGCTGCGGTAGCCTAGCCGTTAAGGTACTGGACTCTGGCCCTGATGGTGCAGGGTTCATATCCCACCTCTGCCAAGCTGCCACAGTTGTTGTGTTTGCACGTGCCATGCGTGTGTGGTTCATGTGCATTTGCAGTGAGCATGGAGTGTGTCGTGTATGTGGGTGTGTGTGCTGTGTAATATGCTGCATGTAGAGTGTACCTGTTGCGTGTACCTGTGCTGTGTGTCTAAAGCACTAAAGAAGCACCGCACACTAGGTACGTACGGTCCAGTTATTAACCTCAGAGCTACTGGTGGGGTGAGCGTGACGCTACCATATGAATTCTCCTGCAGGATGATAAGACTTAGTAGAGAGCGCATGTGTTTGGCAGCCACTCCACTGCAGTCTAGTGTTTCTGAGTAAACCTCAGGGAGCTGCCATTCGGTCCAAACTTATGAAAAATATCTTTATACAAACATAAAACCAGAGGAAGATAGGAATCGGAGGACAGGGGCGTAGGGAGAGGAGATGAAGGTCTGGAAAGTATATAACGTATAACGACACCATGGTGGTGATGGGGGTGGGGGTGGGGGTGGGAGAGACGCTGTCATGAATGAAACGGCAAGGGCAAGAAACCTAGACGAATTAGGCGGAGAGAGGTGGAATTCAGAGAGCGGGAGATGAAGATCTGTGGACCGGGATGAACAGCAGGACAGGGAGAAACACCAGCGCAGCAAATTTGAACCGGCTCTATACAACCACACAAGACAAAAACGTCCCGTGGAGGCATTCGGCATACATAAAGCAGCTTTGCTTTGCTGCTGCATGACCTGGAGAGCCTTGGACACAAATGTTTAAAAAAAAAAGTTGAAATCGCAAAACCAGAGTCAACATTAAACGTGCAGGAGGTAATCATTGTCCAGAAAAGCCAGCCACTAGAAATGTAGGCTGTACTGGAATGCATCGCGTATTTATGTGTTAACAGATATCAAGGCAAAGCTCTCCCTACATTCTGGCTAATAAATAGTTATTTTGGCTGCTTATAGAACCTCACAAGGTGAAAAAAAAAAGACCGAAGAAACACTTGTTCATAAGATGACAATGTTCAGGACATCAGCAATACAGGTCCAAATGGGGAAACGTTCCTCACTTTTTCACTCTTATGTCTTAGGACCTCACTGTTAAACCGAAGCCAAACTCACTATTGCAGGCTTATATGAGCTGCAGATAATACGGCAAAAAATACTGTCAGACAATATTCAACATGTCCTCAATAACTAACAGATACTGCTCCCAAAAATTAGGCCCCTAAAGAAATAACCCCCAATTTTTGTGAGCTGTTTATATTCATACACACGAATGCATATTAAAAGCGTTAATATAGATTACTCACATTATTATTACTAATTTAGATTACTCACATTATTATTAATACTATAACAATATGTCGTACATCAGCACTGGACCGTTTTATAACTCGTCAAATTCCGTTCTTGAACATTTTGACGATTAAAAACTGTCAGGCGTGCGTTGTTTGTTCTGCACTTACCATAACTTGTAGTCACGTGACCTATTCAGGGGAAGCATAGGAGGGCCGTGTCAGTTTCACCGTAGCCCTAAATGAATGCAGATCCCTGCTGAAATTACGTAAACCTGCTCAATTTGAACATATATTCTTAGCGCAAATACAGTATGTTCCCACTGGTAATAAGAGGGTTAATGATAACAGCTAAAAAGCTAACAGTGTGAACCACGACGGCGCTTTATCTACGTACGTACTCTGGGGCTATGGGAACAGGTTCCATTTACATTATTCCTTAGGGGAAAAATGATTTGGGGAATTGCCGTTTTCAGTACTCAACGTGCCCTTCGGAAAGAAGTGCCTGCCAGTGTACTAATAATACGACTCCTACTATTAATAATAATCGTTTAATAAACACACACACATATAGAATAGTGATTACCAGAACGAGCATTCGCTAAGGCAAAAGCCCTGCAGTTACACTTAGTGCCTTTTTTTGGAAACACACCACATAACGAGCAAATCCTTTAATGAATTTAATTTTAATCGCGCTCTATATCGCCTGCCGAAAACGTGGACACCATTTCAGACTCGACCATTAAATTGTGAAAATTCGTAAGCATTTTTCGTCCGGAATGTGGTCACGTCAGAAAGACTATCAACCGCATTTTTATTCGGCTACACTCATGCCCGCGTTTTTACAGGATTTATGTACAAGTGCTCTATAGTATTTGAAAGTTTAATCAACTAGTCTTATTGTTTGGGACGCGCAATAGCTTCTTATTTGTGAGCGCAAATTTGGTTGGGCATGGAATCTGTTCCGATACTAACCTCCGAATCCCCAAAATGTTCTTTCACACCTTTCTAAAATGCAAATTTCAATTAAAAAGACAAAATGCTGAATATAGGACAGCCAAACGGTTCAGGCCACAACGCTTCAGACTTCTTCTCCTGCCTGACGAATGTAAATGGTATAACATCAAAATCCAAACACACTGTTAAATATCCTAATTTGCCATCTGCTCTGAAGCCAGAACCTCACAGCCAGGAATTAACTGTGCCAAGCCTTCAAAAAACACGACAGTGAGCGATGGGAAGTCTGGTGATGAGAAAAGTCGTATAAATTCTAGTACCAGTTGGACACAACAGGTAAGGCTTGTAACATTACAATCAATTAGAACTATTTAACAATACATAAACGTGCACAGTAAATTTTGAATTGCTCTGTCACCTAATTACGAGTGATCCGTTTTCATCAGATCATTCTCCAATACAAAAGCACGGAGAGTAAGAGATTCTATCTGGACCAACATGCTGTGAAATCAGACCAGGTTTTTTTTTCTTTCAGGATTAGTTCGGGGAATTAAACAAACCATGCAGTTTTTGCTTTCGTCGAGCACTAAGGTGTGCCATTTTTCCAAGCGGTGCATATTTTAGCGCTCTGTGCAAGCCACGGGAGGGGGGGCGGGGGGTTTAAAGGAGCAGGTAAGGGTGAGAAAGGTGCTCCCGTTTATTAAGGTTCCAGGAAACTGTGTTGTCTTTTGAAAAAGGGGTCCAATGCACTATCCTACAACAAATGTAACATCCCAAACGTTTCCATTAGTATGGGCTTTGCCCCCCACCTTTGCTTCTACAATAGCCTTTGTTCTTCTACAAAAGGATTTCCACCTGATTTTGGAACTAGACTGTAAGGTAACCTTCTGATGTTAGGCACTAAATCCTGGCACACTATCCGCCGACTTCGTTTGAGGACAGCAGGTCAGAAAGGTGATGAACTGACTTGTTGGAAGCAGAAACCTATAAATATGTCATACCGAGAGTAACTGGGGTATCAGTAAAACCCATTCTACTGTCGCTGTTTGTCTAAAAATAATCCAGAAATGTATGCTTTATATTAGAAATGATTACAAGTGCGTGTTGCTGAAATAGCAGAGTAGCTGTCTATTAGAGTGTTGGTCGACTTTAAGATCCTTTGCATGGACACAGACCACTTTTTAGCTCAAAATCACTCCCTCTGGCATCACATCTGGAGTTCTGGGGCCGTAGGTGACTACGAAAGGAAGACTTCAGGTTTCAAAAGTAGATAACTGTACCTTTAACACTGAGCACAGCAGTTAAAGCATGTGAGTGCATGTGTCTTGTTTCTCCGCTAAGGTGTCTCATGCTAAAGAATGTGGACATAAACACAGCCGGACCACTTTCAGACCCTGGAAGCTCTCAGTTTGAGCCGGACCAGACCTTGATGTCGGGTGTTTGTGTGTGCAGGGTGAAATGGTGGTCCATGTTATATGGAGAGAGAGAGAGAGAGACATGTGTTTGTCTGAATCTTACTGGCACAAAAGAGTTTGCTTAAATGCACGTGGACAAAACAAACCCTGTTGAGACTAATAGAGGTAGAGAGGAGGGAGAAAATGAGAAAGGGTTTAAAAAAAAATGAAGCAATATACGGTTGGAAGGAGGTATTTTTATACAACTTAATCAAAAGCATAAGCACAAAGTTAGAAACGGCATGACAAAATGCTACGTTTACATGAGCTAATGTTAAAATGAGGGGTAAGGAGGGAAAAGAGAACTGAAACGGCACAGACCTCTAAGAGGCAACTTACTACGATAGAGAGAGAGAGGCGTAAAAAAAAAAGGTATCCCACGACGAGCTAGGAACGAAACTTTGTACGATGGATCACATTTTTTAAGCATTCTTCCTAAAGCTCGAAAAACAGCCGAAAAAAAAACTAATTTGCTATTTGAACCACCTAGAACGGGAAACCATCTGCAGCCAGACTCCTGCAGAAAAGAGAACCGAACAGAAGAGAATAATAACAGCATGGGAGCACAGCAGATGATTGTGTGCTTTAAAAAAAAAAAAAACTATACTGTTTCAGCCATGCCACAATTGAAAGTAGGCTGAAATCAAATCCAGCAGGCCAAATAAGCTCGGTGTGAGCTTGCAGTGTCAATCCAAAAGTTCTAACAGACGCAGCGCACAACGGTAAAAGCAAAGCCGAGCGAGCAAGAAAAGTTAAAGGCATATTAAAAGCTACGGTACTTAAAGCTGAAATGTTATTAAACGTTGCTTCCGTGGTGTAAAAGCCTGGTGTCATTAACAAACTCATTTATTCGGTTTTAAATCTGTCTTCCAGAACCGATATTAAGACTTGTCTCTTCTTCAGACGCAACTTCTTTATTAGCCTACGGACTTTGGCTACAGTGCGAGTGGGAGATGAAGTCTTGCATTGTACTAGCCTGCTATTGTTAATAGGGCATGAACTGTTGCTTACCAATAACGCCAGTGAAAATAACATTTGAGGAACCTTAAATGCAAGGAAAACGTAACCGCCTGCTGCCTTGCTTGCTTGCTGAGTGTGTTTTTGTGCTGGTACCTTGGCTGCTCTAAGCCAGCCGTGCAACATCCGTCTTTGGTTGATTTGCGGTGCCAGTGCTAAGACGGTACCTGACATTAGCGCACATGTCGCACACCGTGGAGCACTTTTTTTTTTACATTGGAGCATCTTTACAATTGCAAATCTGAGGCCAATTGCAAAAATATATAATATATAATATATATAGCAGCAGGAGAAGAGTCCTAAACGTTAGGTTCATCTTACCTTGCTACAAGACAAAACATATTAAGGCATGTTTTTGACGGTTCTTTGTGAGCTCTGCGAGCGAATCACAGGCTTGATAATGTACATGATGCCATTGCAGCACTACGGCAGTCCTACTCTGACCACTGTGTGCGCCAACACGATGACTACAGACTTGACTTATTTCGCTCCTCCATCAACAAGTGTTAGCTGGTTACACGTCTGTCTCTATCCTTTCTTCCCTAAATGTGTCCATCCATGGACCTTTTAGCGCCACTCTCCTCCGCATGCATGGCTCCATCTCTACTCGTTTAATCTTGGCCACTGGCAGCATTCATTAGAGGAAATATACAGGCTGAGCATGTTGCCCTGGCTCGGAACTGACCGAGAAACGGAGGCCGTCTCCAACCAACCTGACTCGAATTAAGTCTCTACAAACCGATTCTAATGAATCAAAAAAAGCCACCTGGTAGCCAAGAGCTACAGGCCAAGACTGACTTAAGCGCGGCGTAGAAAACTTAAACAAACACTTTTAAGCTCATTATCACAAGGAACAGACACCCTACGGCCAAGAAATGCTCGAATGTTTTCACCCAGACCCTTTTATAAAGCAAATATGACCCATAATGCATTCTGTAATTATTGGCAGTCAGTATACACAATATATCCTGCACAAAAGTGAGTGTTTTTGGCTTATTTGCGTATGGTCTTGATCATATTTATATTTAAGACATTTCGCTGGAACTCCTATCAAGAGCGACTTACAATAAGGATACCGTCGTATTAGGTACAACCTAAGCAACTGTGATTTATGGGCTGGGGCTGGAGCTGGGGCTGGGGCTGGGGCTGGGCTGCTGCCCTCCACCCACCCTGCAGAAAAGCCGTGATTAAAGAAATAAGAAATCTGCAGTAGGTATCATCGCTGATATCGCATGTCCTCAGACTGTTGCTGTAATGTTGTTGTGCGGTTGTATCATGGCTCGTCTGATACCCAGGCCCTGTCTGAGCACTGAGGTTCATTTCGCCCGCTTTTCTGCATTAGTTGTGTTGGCTCAAGGCCTCTGTTCTGGTTAAATCCACTGGGTTATGTAAGGTAAAGCCTTAAATCTCGGTACGCCTGATGTTACATATTACTGTAATTGCAAATGGAAAAAATCCAACATCGAGGTGGAAGGGGGTGATTTTTGACATGCAGGAGAGGGGAGGACAGAGAGATGAAGTGGAGAAAGCGAGGAGGGAGAGGGGAGAAACGAATACAAACAGGTTTTGGGGAGAGTTTACTCTGCCTGTCTGTTTGCAGAAACTAGGTCAGATACAGTTCCAGAGAGGGATTGAAGAGTGAGAGAGTGAGAGAGAGAGTGAGAGAGAGAGGGAGAGAGAGAGAGAGAGAGTGAGAGAGAGAGAGAGAGAGAGAGAGAGAGAGAGACAGAGAGAGAGAGAGAGAGAGAGAGAGAGAGAGAG
>JAUZST010024496.1:0-31195 GCA_034779995.1 Parotocinclus haroldoi
TCTTTATTTTTCAGCACTTTTCAATTTCTCGAGGACTATGTGGAATCAATACAAGGAAGGAGGAAGAAATAAAAAATGTTTTTTATTTAAAAATACAATTTATTTAACCTACAATTAAATTAAAGTGAAACTGGAAATAAATTAAATGAACAGAAGAAAAAGGTTGGCTCTCCACCGGAGGGAGGAAAAAGCTAAAAAAATTAATTTCTTTTTTTTTTATTTCAACCGTTGGTGCAGCGGTGGATCTGAGAAATACCAAAAAGAAAAAAAAAATTCAATTCAAATATGATCGTTGGCGGATCCGCGAAAAAAAGTCTGGCCTTATGAAGCTGTTAGAATGCTACAAATCATAGATTGTTCTCCTACGTTCTTACATTTCCTTGCCAGGATCTCCGGATCGCCATTGTCTATTCTCGGAGATTACAGGGGGCAGGCATAGGCATATCCTAGAACCCCTGGCCCCCTCTTACAAAGTGGTTCATATTATTAAGTACACTTAAATAAAGTGCAAGTACATTTCCCCCCCAAGTATACTTTATGCAGTTAATATAGTAATATCAATGTACTGTATTAATAATATACTTGTGAGGGTACTATTTCAATGCTTATTGGCGCACTGTTTAGGTTATAAAAGTATACTTGTGTAAGAGTAGTAACTTTGAATGCAGAGTAGTTTACATGTCTGCAAGTTCCCCTTACAAAAACATATAATTAATGTCCATATTATTAAGTCGAGTTAAGTAAAGAGCGAGTATGTTTCCTAAGTACAGGTACTCCCTGGGACTGTGGTAGCTTAGCAGTTAAGGTAATGGACTATGGATCAAAAGGTTTAAATATCACCTCTGCCAAGCTGCCACTGTTGAGTCGTTAGCATCAAGGCCATTAACCCACAATTATATGGATTGTACGACTGTATGTGCATGATGTTTCTTAGTCTGTTGTTTTTCTTTCTTTATGCAGTGGAGACCATAAGCAGAAGTTTTATTGGGGTCATAAGGAAATCCTCCTGCCGGTCTACAAAAACATGTCAGATGCCATGAAGAAACACCCCGAAGTGGACGTTCTCATTAGCTTTGCCTCGCTCCGTTCTGCCTTTGATAGCACCATGGAGACGTTACAGTATCCACAGGTCTGCAATTCACACTACCAACAATATAACACATCACCACAAAGGCTGTTCAGTACATGGTTGCCACCACTCATACCACAGAAATATCATGAGCTCTAATTTGGACGGCAGTCCAGTGGCAGGCTCACCAGTCTAGTGCAGGACAATCGGCAGTATCTGAGAAAGGGGATCATCTCCTGGCGCCAAACATGCATGCTTCTGTCTGCATAAAATGAATTCTGGGATGGGTTCCAGATTCCCTAACTCGGACCAGAATAAATGTGGTTAACGGATAATGGATGTCTAAGTGCAGTTATTGGCGCAGTCTGTGCACATGAACGTTGACTTTACATGCTGCTGATTAAAGTTAATCTAAAGACACCACAAACAGTGGAAAGATGGTGAGATTCTTGAAATCTCCAGATAATGTTTTTACTGTGAACAAGGGTGCATATGATTTAATACACACTGTGTTTGCAGATTCACACGATTGCTATCATAGCAGAGGGCATCCCTGAGGCTCTGACTCGCAAGATCATCAAGAAGGCAGATGAGAAGGGAGTCACTATCATTGGTCCAGCGACGGTACACCACAAACATTTCTAATTTATAGAACCAGCATAGTATATATTAACTACTTGACTATAATGGTGTAAGTACACTGAGTGACTCATGATCGAGATTTGATACCTGCACACCTGCCACCTGAACGAGTCTTGAAGGGTAGAGATGTGGCTCAAACTCACACACTAGAGACTCAGGACTGAATTTGATGTAGATACTTGGCTCTGACTAGCACAGTCCAGGCTCGAGACTTGGAATGGAAATGCACACCTAACACCTGACTGGTACAGACTCGTACAGACTGTTACAGAGTCGAGACTCGGCTTTGACCCACATTCCTGGGACATGACTCAGACTCAAGACTTGGCTTGGACTCCCTCAGTTGAGACTCTGATTCGCACAGAAAAGACTTGAGATTTGTCCTGGACTTACACACCGTAGAACTAAAGTGGTCGGATTTGTGAAAGGTTTCTTAAGACACACAGTAAGAAGCTCATAAGGATGTCTTTAAATTCAGGTTCTAAAATATTATCATAAAAGTAATTATTTCCTTATAATTTTCTTTCAAAAACTCTTCACTGGTTTCTTATGTAGGCTGTTTGCATTCTAAGCTTACAATTTAAGTCAGTTGAATTTTCAGACTTTTGGGGCTTTATCATTTACTGCATTATCCCTTGACGTTTACATTGTTTGTGCGTTACAGGTTGGAGGTATAAAGCCTGGCTGCTTTAAAATTGGCAACACGGGTGGAATGCTGGACAACATCCTGGCATCGAAGCTGTACAGGCCAGGCAGCGTCGCCTACGTGTCCCGCTCTGGAGGAATGTCCAATGAGCTCAACAACATCATCTCCCGCACCACAGACGGCGTCTACGAGGGTGTGGCTATCGGAGGAGATAGGCGTGTACCATTTTTGTCAATATGCATTTTTTTATGCAATATGATGTTATTCATTCGCATTATTGTCTTGTACGCGGTTCTTTTATGTTCTGGATTTTTTTGAATACTTTTCATAATATTCTTTATGTGTAATACAATGGTTTACATATTATAATTGTCCTGGGTTTACTCAGTGTGGGCTCGGGCTTAGTATGATAGAAGATCATAGAAAACTGTAAAGTTTTAAAAAAGTTCTAAAGTTCTAAAGTTCTACGTTCTAAAAAAGTGCTGTAGAAGTAAACCTGTTTATCTTTCATTGTGGTGCAGATATCCGGGCTCCGTATTCATGGATCATGTGTTGAGGTATCAGGACACACCAGAGGTGAAGATGGTCGTCGTGCTGGGAGAGGTGAGAGAAACTCGAAGGCGTAACAGTACAATCTTATGGTCGTTATAACTGCTTTTGTTAATTCAATGCCGCTCTTGTTTTGCTCGCTTTATCCCTCATAGATTGGAGGCACAGATGAGTACAAGATCTGTCAGGGCATTAAAGAGGGCAGGATCACCAAGCCTGTGGTCTGCTGGTGTATCGGCACCTGTGCCACCATGTTTTCCTCTGAGGTTTGGATCAACTAATTTTTAATCTCATTGTATACGGATAATAAAATTTTCAGAGGGATTATAATGCAGGATCATTTGGCCTGTTTCTGGACACAGGTGCAGTTCGGTCATGCTGGAGCCTGCGCAAACCAGGCCTCTGAAACTGCAGTCGCCAAAAACAAGGCTCTGAGAGAGGCAGGTGCTTTCGTCCCCAAGAGCTTTGATGAACTGGGAGAGATCATTAAGTAAGAACGAAGCATTCTGAATTCTGATCATTTACATGTCATTAATAGAGATGTACTGATCAATCAGTTGCCCAGTTTTTATCATGATTTAATAAGACAATCAGTCTCATAACCGGTTCTGCACTGGTCACATTTACACTTGATTGACACAATGAGACGATAAGAGACACATTATCTTCTTTCTAATCAGGGTGTTACTAAACAAACAATTGAAGCTAACTCATTTAATCAGTTAACTGGCATGTGTTTGTGTTTAATAGAACTGTTTATGATGACCTGGTGAGCCGAGGTGTGATCGTGCCAGCCAATGAAGTTCCACCTCCCACAGTACCAATGGACTACTCCTGGGCAAGAGTGAGTGTTCACTTGATTGTACGTTTAGTTTGATTGGGTTTGTAATTGTGATAGGTAAAATCTTAACTGCTTGCTCGATCCAATTACAGGAGCTGGGTTTGATCCGTAAGCCAGCGTCCTTCATGACCAGTATTTGTGATGAGAGAGGACAAGAGTTGCTCTATGCTGGCATGCCCATCACAGAGGTTTTTAAAACGGAGATGGGCCTGGGAGGAACCCTGGGTCTGCTCTGGTTCCAGAGGAGGTATGTTGGGCTGAGTTCATATTACAAGTCTTATTAATTCATTTGTATTTTTAGCTTTGTTTGCAAGTCATCCATTTGTGTGACACTTTTCGTTTTAATATTCATTACAGTATGGTCTTTCATTAGATGATTTCACATTACTACTATGTGATAGATCATGTCTTCAAATCTGGATGTAAACCTTTAAATAGGATGTGCTTGTAACGTGTATGTGCTTGTAACGTGTATGTGCTTGTAACGTGTATGTGCTTGTAACGTGTATGTGTTTGTAACGTGTATGTGCTTGTAACGTGTATGTTTGTATGTAAACGTGGCCCAAATCTGGTCCTGTTTTGAATTACAATATTAAAAGTGAGTTTTTTCTTAACTTTATTTTAAAGAACAGTTACAGAAAATGTTATTTTTCAAATATGTTCTTAAGAATTGTCTTTTTTAAAGAACAATTCTTGGAACAAGTGGTATTCGTCAAAATTATAGTCTCACACTTGGCTGAAAGAGTTGTCAAGTTAAGCATCTAAACTGACCAAGCTTAGTTTAAGAAATGGAAATAAGTCCTCTATGGTTTCAGTTCAGAACTTTACCAGCCTTTTAAGTGAAGTTCATCCTTGAAATAAAGACGTTGTCTGCATAAGGAAAGCATATGGGAAAGCTGTTACTTTTTCCCATTGTTGTTTGTTGCTTCCCCGTTATACTGTTTATGCTGACGTTACAGTAAAGACAAATATGTCTCACATAAGCAAAAAGATCAGATTTGTACCGATCTATACTTGCTAGCACATTCCAAGTGGTTCAAATCAGTTTTATTTGAAAATGTATGAATGTTTGTGCCAGGTTGCCACGATACGCCTGTCAGTTCATTGAGATGTGTTTGATGGTGACCGCGGATCACGGCCCCGCTGTTTCTGGAGCTCATAACACCATCGTATGCGCTCGTGCTGGAAAAGATCTGATCTCCAGCCTGACATCTGGCCTCCTGACTATAGTAAGACCAGCTTCAGTTAATCTTCCTTATGAATCATATAATCACAGGTTAAAACGGTAGCATGTGAATGGTGTGTGTTAAGGGAGACCGGTTTGGTGGCGCTCTGGATGCCGCCGCTAAGCAGTTCAGTAAGGCGTTCGACAGTGGCATGCTACCCATGGAGTTTGTCAACAAGATGAAAAAAGACGGCAAGCTGATCATGGGAATTGGACACAGGGTCAAATCTGTGAGTCTGTCATGGATCTTTATGGGTTATTTCACCATCCTCCTTTTGGTTTAGAACTCACTACTTCCACTAATGTACTGTGTTAAATGATAAACTACTTTAATGTAGTGTATTAAATGATAGCTAGGGGGTAGGGGACCGTTTACATTTCATTGATTCCAAAATGGTGATCATATCATATCAAGTCATATTTATGTTAAACATTTTCCCTCAATTTTAAACCTATTATAAGAAAAAACTTAACATGGCTTAATGGTCCTACAACAATGACCTAGAAATGCCAGACTTTTCTCAGTTACTATTGGTCATAAATAACCTCTAATGCTGAAATAGGCAAGTGATCCAAAGGAAAACTTAACAGTAACGTTAAAATGGTTTGTTTTTAGATCAATAACCCTGACATGAGAGTACAGATCCTGAAGGACTTTGTGAAGCAGCACTTTACTTCTACTCAGCTACTGGACTATGCGCTGGAAGTGGAAAAAATCACTACCTCTAAGGTACAGTGTGTCTGTCTGTGTGTGTCTGTCTGTGTGTGTCTGTCTGTGTGTCTATGTCTGTGTGTGTCTATGTCTGTGTGTGTCTATGTCTGTGTGTGTCTATGTCTGTGTGTGTCTGTGTCTGGGTGTGTCTGTGTCTGGGTGTGTCTATGTCTGGGTGTGTCTATGTCTGGGTGTGTCTATGTCTGGGTGTCTGTCTGTCTGTCTGTCTGTCTGTCTGTCTGTGTGTGTCTGTCTGTCTGTCTGTGTGTGTCTGTCTGTCTGTCTGTGTGTGTGTGTCTGTCTGTGTGTGTGTGTCTGTCTGTGTGTGTGTGTCTGTCTGTGTGTCTCTGTCTCTGTCTATCTCGCTGAAATGGCCACTGATGCTTATAGCGGCGTTAAGCAAACCAAGTAAACAAAAACTCCTTGACATATATGTGTTTGAGGTGGTACAATGGCACAGCAGTTAGTGCGACCTCTTCAGTTTCAGCGCCCTCAGTTCGATCCTGACCTCTGACTCCCGTGTGGGGTTTGTCCATGTGGACTTACTGTGGACGCTCCAGTTTCCTCCCACATTTCAGAGATGTTCATTAGGTTAACTGATTATGCTAAATTGGTGTTTGGACAGCTAGTTTGAAAGTAACGTTCTGTAGCGACCTTGTGCCTCGCAAGTAGCCACCGATGCCTAAAGCAATGTTAAGTAAATCGCAAAAGTATTCATTGTGAAATGGGATATGAAATGGGCTTCATGCATTTAATCTGTCAATGAAGTAAGTGTATCGTAACCTTTAAATAAAAGCGAATTTAGTCTAAAGAAACGCGTATTCTTAACAATACCCTGTGTTTATTATATAAAAAATCTAATAGTCTCTGTATATCCTCCAGAGTCATCCCTCTTCAGCTCACTTTTTCGTTAGGGTTCATGACAGGGGACTGGGATGAGCAGTCAAAAGCTCATCTCTGTAGACATTTCTAATTTTTGTGTGGTTTCTATAGTCCTGTGTTGCATCTTTTGTCTTTGCTTGAAATATCAAGCATGACCTAGTGGTGGCTCCTAAGGTATGCAATTATTCTTGTGCTTCCAGGATGCTATTTTATCGCAAACACGGACCACAATTGTAGACTACTTCACTTAAAAATATTTTTCTGTGTGTAATTTAATATCCCTATGTACTTAACAATAACAAATGAAAGCTAATGTAATTGTATGCTTTGTTGTATTGTTTGTCAGAGGAAACTGGCATGCCTAGAGGAAACCTCTCGTACGTCTGGAAGACTTGGCTACATTATTTTATCTAAGCGTGTTGTGTTATCAGAATGAACTCAGCCATGAAGTTATTTGTGGCAACTCGCGTCCTTGTGCTCTTTTGCTTTTATGGAACTGTTTTTTTTTTTTTTTTTACAACAAAGTAAAATCAAAGAAGCCTTGAATTCATACTTAGTAGGCTTTAATACTTACAATAAGAAAGTAGGTCTACAGCAAATGTTGTTGCTATAAAGTGGTAACAATACCCAACCATGCATTCCTCCCACTATTCAAAGATGCGTTAGGTTAATTGGTGTCTCTGATTTTCCCCTAGTGTGTGAGTGTAGTGGGCCAAACCATAGTAGGGCACATGTCTAAGGTTGTTCCTGCTTTGTGCCCTATGCTGCCATCTAGGTATTGGCTCAAGACCCTGTCCAGGATAAGTAAAAGAATGAATGTTCCTTTCGAAAGTTACATGTATGGCTAGTTGAAAGAAAAAGCTTCTTTTATACTTTCCAGGTAGCTTCTTGGCATGTAGGTGATCTAATAGTAGTCTTTGAGATTTGGTGACCCTCAAATTCTATCACCTTCTGCAGACCTCTAATGTGACATTGTTTGCGTCTCCCTTTCTCCTACTATCCTCCTCACTAAACACAATAGCAAAATACACTCGCTTCTCTTTCAGCCAGGTTCATTATCGTGCTAACGGCGGATATCGGCAAAATGGGTGTGTAGCTGCTTTGCTGCCAACACGCCACGGTTCATATCAGTAGACGGCATCATGCTGGTATTAATTTTATACCTGCATATACCATCGCTTTTATCCCTACATGCCTGTCTGCTGCATAAAAAACTGGTGTGGTGCTTCTCACTGTCTCTGATGTATCTGTGAGCTTGATGCGAAAACTGATCCCATTCATCTGTGCTTGTGTGTCTGTGTGTTGGATTAAGATTGGTGCTCAGGTTTCCTGACTAATGTTTCCAACCTTTAGCAGGGTGGCCTTTCTGAGGACACCAAGGGCTATCAGGGTGAAGGAAGACACTCGTACACGGTCTCTTGAATCAGAATTGCAGTTCTTAACCCATCATTCTGACATTGTGTGCTTGTGTAGTTTTTAGCCTAGTTTGGTTGTTAGCGCAGAGAAGCACAGTGTTGTCTTTTGTATGGGCTGTGTTGTTAAGGTCGATTGAAGCCTGGTTTAATTGGCAGCAGAGAAAGGTGAGAAGTGGCACTCAGTTCTGCAGTCACTGTGGGGCTTGTCATTTGTACTGCCTGCATCCTGCCAACATGCTCATGTAAAACAAACAAAAAAAAAAACCACAGACACACACAGCATCATCAACTGGGAATTGTATTTATTGCCTAAATGTGTTCCTGTTGTGTAACACTTAAATGAGGGACAGTATAAAGGGTTAATTTGGATGCTTTTTAAGGCTTGACCTGCCATGATGGTACTCTACATAATATTCTGAATCCAGATGTGCTTTTAGTGTAGAGACTTTTTTGGTCAGTATTGTAAATGTCTTTACCAATGTTAAAGACTTAATAATGGCAAACGGAATTTGGCAACCAAGCTTGGAGAAGTGCTATTTATCAACAGCTTATCTGTACAAGAAAGAAGACCCTGGGTTTAATCCCTGGGTGGAGTCTCCTGGGTCCTCCTTGCGTCAGTGTGGATTAACCCGTGTTACCTACCACAGTCCAAAGATAACCCAACATTAACCCAATCTTAGTGTGTGTATATATACTGCTCACAAAAATTAGGGAATATTTCAAAATTTTAGACCCCTAATTTTTATGAGCAGTGTATACATGCATGTCTTTGGACAGTCAGAGTCCAGAGTACCTGGAATAAACTCCACACAGAAAAAGACACAGGTTTTGTTCACCCTGGGATTGAACCTGGGACCTTCTTGGTCCCAGCAAGACGTGCGTAAAAGTATATAAATAACCTTGTTTCCTTGGAATTGACATTGATGCTGATAATAGTTTTAAACACAGTTCCAACTTTAAACCGTTTGTTTGTTTATTAGACAGAACGGTGCTGACCCATGCTGATGACGAGGGTCGATCTGATTAGACGTCATCCTATGTAGCACAATATTAGTGAGGGAACAGTGATATGGTGTTTTTTGGGTTACAATCATGTCTTTGGTGTTCCAGTTCTTCATATCATAGCTGCTGTTTGCAGTATGCATGATGAAATTAAGCAGCAGAGGAAGAACTCTGAACAATAGGACATTTAAAGCGGAATCGCCTAGCTGAACGTGTGGAATTTGACAAAGCTAAAGCTAACTCTGCTGAGTTAGTGCAGAGCCACACACAAGCCAGCATCTGCTGCTTTAATGGTAGAAGTTTCTATTGGAAGAAAAAAATTAGCAAAAAGTTTGTATACCGTCATTGATAATAATCGGTCTCAATTTTTGTTTTTTACAAGAAATCAGTAATAATAAAAGGCCAAGAAAATTGCAATCAGTGCATCTATAGTACATACTCATCCTTTTACAGTTTGACAAATGCCGAGGTTTAAAATATATTCATGGTTTTTAGGATTTTAGTAATGCACCATTTAACAAATTGTATTCACTCTTTGTTCAAACCAGTTTCATTTTGAATTTGGTGTTCCATTTTCACATTAGATTGATATTAAACTTATGAAATGTATGATATGAAAGGTTGCCAGCAGTACTGCTAGCCAGAATGTGGCTCTAATAAAGTCTAATGACTGGCATATGGATGCTCCTCTGAGGTTTGATGCCTTCCTGTGGACTGTCCCTGGTATTCCATTTGTAAGGGGTTGGAAGGATAAAATGGTTTCTGTTGTTAATGGCTGGGTTGCTGCATCATACAACTGGTCATCCTTGAGACTGAATTGTAGCAAAAAATATTTTCAATCTAGGCAAGATAACTTATTTCATCTTTTACTCTTTAGATACACTGGTCATTTATTGAGGGATCTTTTCAGCCATCCACATAGTCAAGATGAATTAGTTTACTCATGGTCTGAGCTTCAAATATTTTTTTTTTCTGTATAAAATGTATCTGTATTCAGCTTATTATACCCACGTTTAAATTCTTCACAGCATTTGTAGCAAAAGAACGCTTCTTTATGTGGAACTTTTAAAATGCATTTCAGAAAACTGCATCAACCACTCCATGTTCACACTATTCACTATTTACGTGCAGGGAAACTGAAAATTGTGATATCACACAGCAGTAGTAGCAGAAGTAGCATATTAAGTGTAACTCTGGTGATTTGATTAAATGCTTTATAAAACCTTTGACCATGATCACTGAACCTGAAATGACTAAACAACATTGCCCTTGGTTTTATTGTTCATACGTCTTGTAGGAGCTGAGGACGTGTTGTAACGAGCGCAGTTTTAAAACCTAACTCTGGAACGTGATGACTGATTCGATGAAGTTAAATGTCAGTTCTTCTTTTTAGGTGGCTTGTATGCAGCTCATCAATGCTCTGGTTACGTCTCCTGAAGAGTTGGACTTCAGACTGCACATCCGAAATGAGTTCATGCGCAGCGGCCTGCGAGAAATATTGCCGGTAAGCGGACTGCCAGCCCACTGTGTATTAATATTGAAATGAGTTGTCCACTTGAGTGAAATATTGTAAAATGGTTCTGCAAATAATTTATGACAGCCTCAAGCAAAGGTCGTCTGGCTGAATCAATAGGTGCAGCAGGAATGGATTAGGCTCTCTTGCACACTCCCTCCCTACATTCCTCTCTCTCTCTCTCTCTCTCTCTCTCTCTCTCTCTCTCACACACACACACACTCTTTGCCTTTATCCCTCAGTCTCTCTTTTTACTATGTATTTTTTACTCACTTTTTCTGCCTATGTGCTTTTGGCACAGAACAGAAACCGAAATAAACTAAACATGCGGAAAAGAAACTGTGCTGTAAATGAGCATATGTATGTGAGAAAGATTAATGCCATACTCCTGTCTTATTTATTATTCAAAAAGCAGGACAGGAGAGCAGTGAAATGTAGAGTGTACAGAGGGAAAAAATGAATGAGTAAATTAAAAGTTGCTTTTCCCTCTGGTGCCTGTATTTTGCTTACTTTTATGCTCTCCCCCAGCTATATAGAAAAATGTAAAGGCACAATGCAAACTGTGATTCACCGCCATGCTCACCAACATACACTGCTCACAAAACTTAGGGTACTAAAGCTGATAAAAGAACACTCAAATCCTTTTTGCATTTTTTAAGTACGCATGGTATACACGTGAAGGAGAAACCAGGATGAGATCAAGCCTGTCTGTCATGGGACATGGGTCAAAAGTAGCCAAATGTGACGATTCCCTTTCAGTCTAGCAAGTCCATTTTGGCATGTTCTGGTTATGGTGCGGTCGCACTGCTCCACAGTGATACTTAAACATAAAGTGTGCTAGAAATACAACAAAATGTCAGGCACTAAAACATTTTGACCATTTAAAAGCAGGGTATCAGGTTGGGCCACCAGACAACAGAGAGATGGAGGTAAAATACTTGAACGCTTGTGTAAGATGATTAGAGTCCATGTGTTTACTTCACTGCTCTGCACTTAGCAAATACCTTTCTGTGTCTGCGTTTGAGATCCTCGACCTGCAGGCTCTATCAAAAACACCACGCATGTAGCTTCACTCCAGGTGAAGTGATTAAGGAATTGTGGGAAACTAGTACAGGTGTGATGAGTCAGTGAATCAGGGAGGTGTGAGAGTCTGAAGAACAATTGAACGTTTTTAATGGTACATTTATTTTGCAGTCTCGCACCAGTCAAGCATTCAGTTCACAATCCCCAGAGTTTTCCACGTGGATCCCTTGTGAGTTGGATCCATGTGGTGTTGGAAATACACAAGCAAAACCTTAAAAAAAGGAAAAAAAAAAAAAAAAAACTTGGTTTGTTTTTCTGCCAGGAATTATGTTGGTGCTTCATTCTCTGTTTGGTTTTTTTGTTTTCCAAATATTTTTGTCCTTGGTGCACATACTTTGCTTACTGCCTTACCATCTGTCCCACTCTCTTCACTGTGTGCAGAGTCTGGGTGCTATCAGGAATGAAGCTCTAGATATCCAGCTGAAAGTGTTTGATGAACATAAAGAAGAGGACATGATTGAGTTCTCCCATCGACTGGAGGACATCAGGAGTGAATTTGAATATCCTTCTTATTTTTCTTCTTATCTATAGACATGAAAAACAAGCTTAAGACCATACTTTATCTTTTCTGAGCTTGACCCTCAGATTTCTTTTAATCTTTGACAATAATGTATTGGCCTATCTGGTCTAAACATTCACAATATTTTTCCTGTACAAGCTCTCTTGCAGTAGATTTTATTTCGCCAATAAATCATTCTGATTCATAGCCTTTTCTAAGAGCTTGTATTAAAATTCTCATACTGTCACCTCTGATAAAATGAAAGGCCTGCACGCCTGTGTGTACATCTGTTACCTGCGTTTTTCCACAATGAGTTTTCACCCACTCAGTATTAGAACTGACGAACATCGTATACAATTGAGTGTTTTAATTCTTAACCTTGCAGTGCACTGATGTAGGAGATGTGTTTAATGTGGTTCAAAGCCTGGTGAAGGACACTGCCGCCGAGATGCATTTTCTGTCCATCATGCAGCACCTGATGCTTATCAGGAATGACTACTTTGTAAGGTAATACTGACTGAGTTTTAAAGGAAAAAATGTTTATTGTCAGGTTCACAAGTATTTGGACAATTACACGTTTTGGTATTTTGCCTCCAAGCATGTTGAATGGGATTCAGATCTGGAAAACGGCCAGTCCATGTGTTCGATTTCTAAATCCTGATGCATTTAGTTGATGAGATGCGCACGATGGGGACTTACTCCGGCATAGGGTACCACTATAGCTCTACACTTCTATGGTTCTAATTCTGTAGTTTTATAGTTCTACAGTTATATGGTGTTCAGCAGATAATGCAATTCCTACCTTTGGTCGCTGGACATGCAGTCAAACACGATGGAGTCCTTCGTATGGTTTGGGTGCATAAAAGTTGTCAAGTGGCAGTAAGAAACTGTGCGTTGCTAGCCCGGTTTCTTCTTGCTAATAAGGCTAAGTAGAGGTCATCTCTTGCTGTTGTGGCAGATGGGCAGCCCCGCACTACTTTTCTTTGTACTGTTCCAGTATCTTGAAAGCGTTTCTGATAATCACACGTTGGCATGTTCCAAGTGATGTTGCCACTGTTGTCTGTGTGCTGCAAGCTTCACATTCAGGCAAATCATGTTGCAGAGGCTGTTGCTTTCTGCCTTTTTTATATGGTGCATTTTTCACCAATTAAAGAAATGTTGTTTTTGCTTCTCATTTACATTATAGAACAATTTCTTTTAATAGTTTGTTTGCTTTTGTGATGTTCTTGTTTAATAAAAAAAGTATATCTAGTGGCTGTATTTTCACCTGCTCAAAAGTGGTCTCTAAAATTCCACAGATATTCTCAGGTAATAACTGTATTGTTACACTACCCGTCTCTGCCCAAGTCATACCACAAAAACCACTTATGAGCTTAAGGCAAAGACATTTTTTTAAAAAGCTGAGTCAGTCACCTGACCTCAACCGAACTGAGCATTGCTTTTACTTACTGAAGTCCAAACAGAAGGCTGACACAAACAAGTAAGAAACTTAGGGTGGCTGGCAGTGCAGGCAGTGCATCTCAACAAAGGAATTGGTCATGTCCATGTGTTTCAGAATTCAGTCTTTGATTGTAATGGATTTCCTTTCAAGCTTTAAAAAAAACCCTCTATTTGCAATTGTTAGTTGGTCCCAATTACTGTTAAGCCTGTGCAAATGGAGGGATTATGTAAAATGGCCGTAATTTCTAATGGGTAACGCAACAATTTTGTTAAACCTCTTCTATTAAAACTGAAATTCAACTCGAGCCACAATCACATCGTGATTGCTTCATTCTATCAATTGTGGTGGTGAGGCAAAATAATGCCAGGAAATGGGTGACTGTACAAATACTTATGAACCTGACTGAATTAAGGGATTGTGAAAGGCAAATGGCATCTTCTTTTGCAGGCAGATCTTATAATATACAAATTTTCTAAATGCTATTTCCTTTCCCTATTTCCTAATGCATTTGTTGAAGTGTCCATTAGCATAGACTAATTTAAATGTGAACCGAATAACTAAAAAAGTTTGATGTTTAAATTTAGCAATTTTCCAACTAGCATTTCATTTTACAGAAATGTAACAAAATAAGGTTCTTTAAATGAAATAATGTTACTCATTGGCTACTGGCACTGTGGTGGCGCAGCCCTTAAGGTACTGGTATACTGACCAGTGATTGATGTCCTAGCCACCTATCAGATGTAAGTAACTCTGCACAAGTGTGTCTGAAAAATGACTGACTGCAAAAAAAAACTACCTAGGGAAAAAGCTGGACAGTCTTGCGTAACATGCAAATATTCGAGCATGACATCAGTATTAATAGAACTGCAAAGTATTAGCTTGGATAATGTCGATGGCAAACACAAACATGGCTGCTTTAATGACTGCTTTAAAGAAAACATTGGTGAATCTTTGAGCGTCTAAGTAGAAGCAAGAAATGTTTATTTTCTCCTTACAGGTTGTTTGAGAGTGAGAAACGTTTATAGATGTTAATTTACTGTTAGTTGTCCTCTTATTCATGTATCATCAACCTAGTAGTCCCACATATTACTTAATGTTTTAATTATAACCCAATTTAACAATATAATTTCTTTGTTTACTGTATCAGCTTTTTTCCTGCCCTGAGACACAACAGCAGTGTCATTTGTATTTCTGTCATAATCCATAATCTCTCGGCTCTTTTGCCCTCTCTCTCGCTCTCTGTTTTTTCTCTTGCTCTCTCTCTCTCTCTCTCTCTTTGCTCTCTCTCTCTCTCTCTCTCTCTCTCTCTCTCTCTCTCTTTTCTCTCTCTCTCTCTCTCTCTTTTCTCTCTCTCTCTCTCTCTCTCTCTCTCTTTTTGTCTCTCTTTCTTTCTTTCTCTCTCTCACTCCCTCCCCTCCTTTTCCTCTGTAGTTGTTACTCAAAGAGGATTTTCATGTCTGTACTCTCACATCTGGGTGTGCGTTAAAACTGGACATGATCACAAGACAGGCTCTCTGAAACACTGCATGTATCATCTGAGAAATATGGAGTGTATTATCTGCCATTTTTCAAAACCAGTGGTGAGAGCAGCCCCCTCAGCTGTCACTTAGCAGAAAATAGCTTTGTCATAAGAAACAAAGTGGAATTAATTTCTTCTTTCTAAAGTCATTATGGCTATACTGAGAGAACAGCATGGACTACACTTTGTGTTCTTATTTTACAAGGGTAGGTGTGCCTAAGGGCACTGTGGTCTGTTCAAACACAACCTGCTGCCATCCTTCTGACACAATTTTTTAAAATTTCAAAATATTGTTTTGATTGTTGTCTAGATTACGGTCTGCTGTAGTTCCAGTATTTTGTTGTTACAAACACAACTGCAAAGAAGTTTTTCTTTATTAAGTCACAAACCGAAGAAAACAAAATATGTACACAATAAAACACAATTTTCAGAACAAATTGGCTTCTGCAGGCAAAAGTTAGTATTTGGGACCTTTCAGAAGTGCTTTCTTAGCTGCTACCCTTAAAAATATACTGTTCCTGATCAAGCTTTTTTGGCCTATCAAAGGGTCAAATTTGATCCTGATGAAGCTGCCGGATGCTGTTATTGCTCAAGCGTAAGGGGAAATTTTTAATTATTTTTTTAAACACTGCATACAAAGTTGTGCCCTGATACGCAGATCAATCAATATATGTTTGTTATTTATGGTCGCTATATCCTTCTTTATTTAAGCTCTTGCTAATGTACAACTGGCCTAATGAGGGATTACACTGGTACATGCTTATAATGCTGAGGGCTTGCAGCTACATTTTTGTTTTTAAATATAGTTGTTTTATTTGTCATAGGCAATATTTCTACAAGTTAGTAACTGTATAGCTCATAATTATTTAAGCAGCTGGTCATTACTCATACTTACACTGATGACAGTTTCCAGGCAACAATCACTACCCACATTTATTATTCTCTTTGGGATAAGCCTGACAATTCTTTTTTTTTTCTTTTGATAAAAGGGGGAGGGTGATTTACTTCAATTACTTTAGTTACCATGATTATTTTAAAAAAGCCATTCTGTGTTTAGTCATTTAGCAGGCGTCTTTATTCAGAATGACTTACAACTGTTACAGTCATTCAGTCCAAGCAATTGTAGGTTAAGGGCTGCTCTCAAGGAAACGGTGGCAGCTTGGCAGAGATGGGATTTGAACTCTTTATGTTCTGGTCAACAATTTTAACCGCCAAGACTCTACATTTCTTAAGCCATTTATAGGTTGATCTGAACATTTAATTGTCACGCGTATGCAAGTGTCTAGCCATTAAATCTCCGCACACAAACACTGGTATTTTAGATTAACCAAAAGCTTAGCGACTTTCAAATGTGGCACATAATGCAATCAAAATTTCTGCATCGCTGTAGGCACTGAGCAATTTTCTCTGCCCTTTTTGCAAACTGAAAATGTATTCCTAACACTGTTGAAAGACTGGAATTTGAAAAGTTGTTTGTAACACTTCTTAGTTTCAGGCTGCTTCTGGCTGCAATGTAAGCAGAGGAGCTGTTCATCTGTAAACTCATAGATTGAGTTTCCATGGCTGAGCAGCTGCACACAAGCCTGGGATAAGTTGTAATTTAAGCGCTGGCTGATTTAGTAAGGAATGCTTGATCACCTGACAGTCTGATGGAACAATCTGAATTTGGAGGATGCTAGGAGAACATAACCTACCTGCTAGCATAGCTGACAATATGCTGGGTGTAACTGTAGTTTTAATGATCATTTGTTTGTTCTGTTGTGCAGCAGCAGGAAAGTTCTTTTAGCATGACAATGGCCATATGCACAATGTAAGGTCAATATATGTACTTGTACTCTGCTAACAAAAATGAATGTGAAGCTATTAAAAAGAGCATTTGATTTTATTCCATTAAACAAGATCATCAGAAACGCAAATAAAGTTGAAGAAAGTTCGGTTACGCAAATGAGCGTGAACAGAAACTTGTTAAACTGGACAAGAGTGCCACACACAGTGACTGTTCAGTAGGGTGTGTGGTCATCCCAGACTGCTAGAACACACGGACAGTGATGGGACATGGATCAGATTGTCCAGCAGTTCTTGTGGGATTCTCAGTCACTCTTGCTCCAGGTAAACTTCAGGCTCAAGAAGTGAACATGTACTCCAGCACTTTCAGCCTTTTATATAGTGCATTTTTATCAGTTAGATAACAGTTGTTTTGCATCTCATTTGCATTATAGAGCAGCTTTCTTGGTTTTTCTGATGTTCTTGTTTAATACTAGTGTACAGTACTGTGCAATTGTATTAGGTCACCATAAGATTAGATAAACTATTGTTTTATTAATGAAATAGACTGTACATGTTTCTCAGTCTATTTATTAGAATACAAGCAGAAAATACATCGAATTTGTATGTAGTACTGAAAACTAGGAAGAAAGAAGAAATTATATAGGCTACAGTGACAAGCATTTAGTGTAACCTCCCCTTACAGGTGAGCAATAGCAGTATCTGGCAGCTTCACAGAGGTGCCAAGTTGATCAGGAATGTTTTTGGAAGGGTAGCAGAGTAAACAGGCCAAGACATGCTTAGCTCATAATGACAGTAGTAAAGAATAGTGGAAAACAGTATTATGAAGTGACTAAAACACTAAATCTAATTCTGTCTTAAGACTTTTGGCCAGTACCGTGTGCATGTATTACTTATAAATGCAAAAGGTTCTTACTTATTACTTTGAATAATTCCTGTCTTCCTTGTTTTTATGTAATTATTATTCTTATATTAGTGTTTCAGAATCCGAATGTTTTTCTCAGGGACATGTTTAAAACTTTTCTTGTTTGCTTTTTCTGTGTGTTGCTTTCTTTATTCTGGCTTTTCACTCCTATTTGTGTCTTTTTGTCACCATTGCTAGGTATATGAAGGTGTGGCTGCAGGCCTGATGGCCTTGCTGTTGAGATTAAGTGGGCCGTGCTCTTTATTGATTTTTCAGTGAGCGCCATAAATTGTTGTACGGTGGCCCTAAGCTATGGCAGGCCTTGTTAAATTCTAATCTGGAATCAAGGTCTCTTCAACCTCTCTCATCGCTCGCCCTCGCTGTGTAATTGGATACATTAAATGGGCCACCAGGCGCATCTGGGGCACACAGACCTTATGAAAACAATAATGAAAGGTGTTCTTTCTGTTCTTTAGGCCTCAGTATTTTAAGATCGTAGACGAATGCGTCTCTCAGATTGTTCTTCACCGTAGTGGGACGGATCCAGACTTTTCCTATCGCAAACGTTTGGACGTGGACTTCACTCACCTTCTAGGTCCGTGAGATTTTTGTTCTTTATGCAGGTGTTTGTTACACCTACATGGGCATTATATGACAATATCCCAGGACGTTACTACAACTTTTTACTCTTTAGTCAAACTTAAATTGCATTTTATCTGTGTTGAACAATTCAGACAATATAAGCAATTTACTTTTTAATATATGAAAGGTCAATTGCCCTTTGCAATTTTCATTTATATTGGAGCCCCAATAAGACTGGACTGGACTTGTTTAAGATTTAAGACTAAACTGGTGTGGGAGGAAGACTTATTCAGCTTTATAATAAATAATAGTTAGATTGATTGTTATTTTTTATATTATAGAAATATTTTTTTTCAATTAACATATATTTTGCCTGTTTTTGTCAATACTGTGCACATTTCCAAGAACAAAGTACCAAGGAGGAGCTGCTAGGATCGATTTAAACTTTATATTTGTAATTGTAATAAATATATGTGTAAGCAGTTACATTATTTGAAAGATGCGCTTATCGGGAGAAAACTGCATTTGAATACAGCTAATGAATGGAGGGTCTACTACTCTGTTTGGCAGCCTCTAACCTTAATACAATATGAGATGACCTTGGTTATGGAGGCAAACTGGTTGCTATGGTATCTTACAGATGTTACAGCTGGGCATGTAGATCAAGCATCTTCATAGTTTGCTGAACCCTTTGGTCCCATAAATGCTCAATTAGTGATAATTCTGAGGACCAGGCAGACTAAGAGAATATTGCAGTCTGGCCTTGTTATAGGAAGAATGGGGAAGCAGTTTTTACATTCTCTTGTGGCAAGACCCAGTGTATAATCAGAGCATACTTGTAATCATTTGCATATTTGCCTGAGATGTATCTGCATGCTGAGATTGGCAGAAATCCAGCATTCTTATCTGACTGCATTATCCTTTTTTTGGGTGTATTTGCAGTTAACTGTGGTACTGAAAATGGCAAGAGAAACTAAAACAGAAGTACATTTTAATATTATTTATTGCTTTTGAGGTACGATTTTGTTATTCTGCTTGTCAGCTAGTACACTCATAGACCCAGATATAAATGTCAAATGTGATTGTGACAAAACACGGCATGAAGTTACATCAACCAGATATGTAAACAGTTACAACTCTGGTCTGATTAGACACTGGGTCTTGTCAAAAGAGGGTGTAAAATTACGTCCCCACAGTCTCTAAACAGGCTCTGAGGCTTTACTTTTGGGCAGTGTACTGCTTGGTGAGAAATCACTGAACCATAGCATATACATTGCATTCCTGTTTAAGTCTTTGTGGTGGGGGCTGGGTCCGTGAATGTCACTTGATTCAGACAAATGGTTGCAGTATCTAGGTCACACTGTATTAAGCTTGTTTTGTGTATTTGCACTCAGTGAGTGAGTGAGAAGTGCATGCTTAATTATTACAAAATGAAAATTCCATCTCTTCTACAGATGTGTGTGTGGATAAGGCTAGGGCAGATGAGTACGAGCAGAAGGCCTTGGATTTAGCACAGAAGGTAAGTGATTTCTTCTTGCTCTCTTTCTTGAGTCTTCATCTCCTACCATCTTTTCCCCTGTAGGTTAGTTTTATATGTTCGTTTATTTATTTATTTATTTTTTTGTGAAGAATGTGGTCTTGGATGGATATTCAATAATGCACCATTTAACAAAGCTTAATTAAACAGCAAGGCAGTAGTAATCGTTCAAACAGCTATTCGTAATTAACAGTATTTGAAAATTAAAAAGGCGACCTCATTGATTTTGTCTAACTGCATGTTCAGTCAATGCGGGTATCTAGAAACCTACCGTACTGCATCGGAAGCTCATCCAAACCATAGTAAGCTATAGAAAATCATCATGTCCATCTTTCCCAATGTGTCATTGTTCTGGCTCCTCATTGGTGGAATTGGCATCCCATATCAGTCAATGTTCCAGGATTTCTCTTTCTTCTGTAAAAGGCTGAACACACCCCTCTTCCAACAGTACCTAGGAAAATTCTTCTTCCATCCTGTTTTGCTTTACCTGGCCTACTCTGTGTATATACAGCATTATATCATATTAATATAATATCGACATTTTATATGATAAGCGCCTTTCAGGACAACTAAGGGCACTTTACAGTAAAAGTAAAATTGAATCAAAATGAATAAAAAGAGCACAAATAAAATTGCAACAAAGAACTGTATTAATATATACACAAAAACAAGACTCTGCCCTAAGCCAGCTGGAAAAGATTTTAGACTAGTTTTTAAACTAGCTTTGAACGTGACCATAGACGAACAAGCACGCAACTCAAAAGGGAGACTGTTCCACCACTTTGGCCCTGCAACCACCAACAGTACACAGCTTGGAGAGAGGGTCTTTAAGTAAGTGTAGCTTTTATGAGCTTTATCTTCAAGCTGGAAATATTTATTGTATGACATGTGTCCCTATGATGAAACTGAAGATTTGCTTTGTTGTCCTGGAGTGGCTTTGTTGAGTACTAACGTGGCACCTTCAGCCGTTTTGCACGTTTTGCGAGTCGCCCTGGATAAGAATGTCAACAAAATGACTTGATGGAAATTGACAGATTGAGTTTCTGTAGGCATTGTACATATTTCTTACCCACCTGATTAGAAGAGGTATTTTAATAAACAGTTCACGTTGCAGGAAGTTATGATGCAAACAGTTTTCTGTAATCAAATAATCAGTCAGCATGATGACAACAAACCCACACTCATAAATGGCAAACGTTTCTGACTAGCAGTTCTGTACCATCAATTACCTGTAGTTTCTCTTACATATGCATTTTATATCGGGTAAGCATAACATCATTTAACAATGTTCACAGTGCAGTAATATATAAATGGTCGAGAATAAGAGTTGCAACCTTAAAACAAGCCGTGTTACTTGTTTTTTTTTACATGGAGACTGAATATTTAGTGCGCTTCAGTAGTCCCGTCATTGAGGTAGCCACCCGTGAATGATGCCAATCAAGAAGGCAGATCTTTCAAAACAGTAATTTTGGTAGAAGGGCATTGTGTCCTTCATAAAGGGTTGACACCCCTATTAAAATTCCCCTACTTTATTTTTTTGTGCTGTTACATTTCATGTCAACTAATCATAATGTGTAATCACAGTGTGAATAGCCATATTAGAGAAAGATACCTTAATGTCCACAAACAATGCTTTATTTCTAATTCGTCTCACTATCCTGCCTTAGATTGTTTTGAGGACTACTGAATGTGTGAACTTTTGATGTTTATTAAATGAGTGCAGTATCATGACCTCTCTCCTTGAAACTTTAGGTTCCCCTGCTGTTCTCTTTAATCAGTCTTCATCAGTGTTCAGTCTAGCTCGCACTTTTTCTTTTGCATTAAATTTTTAAGCTTTTCTTTTGTTGTTCTATTATTGATTGTTGGATCAAAGCCTTATGTTTATGTACGAAATTTAAAATAAGCACAGGTGTGCTATGTAACCCTGGAACAAACCGTTCTAATGCTAGTTTTGACCCCCAGTTTGATGAAGAAATCATGGGCAGACAGGAGGCCTTGGCTCAGCTGCTGCGAAAGGATGAGAAAATTAATGAGCTAGAAGCAGAGCTACAGGCCGTCAGATCACAGGTAATGTCTTTTTTTTTTGCTTATTGTTCTTTTTGTCACTCGTTATCAATTCTGAAACCACTGAGAAACCATATTGTGTGTACTTTGCATAACCTCTGTCCTTAGGTGCCCCCCCACCACACACACACACACACACACACACACACTCCCTCACTTTCTCTATTATAGTTTAATTTAAAGAAGTACCAAGGTTTTGCCAAATCTAATGTTCGGGTTGAAAATGGCACATTTGACTTTTATCTGAAGGTCAAAAAAAGCCAATGTTAAGCTTAGCCAAAGTGGCATTGAATATAGACAGCAAACAAACAGAATAAAAGCTAGAATGGGGCAGAAAGTAACTCTGAAAGCCCTTCAACTGCTTCATATAAAGAGTTTCTAATAACAGTTGGTGTGAAAAATATCAGTCATGTAGAATAGTCTCTTGATCTCCAGAGACATTTGATTAGTGATCGGTGATCATATATACAAGGCGAGTCAAAAGTCACAGGACGCATTTCTTTAGGTTCCTGTGCCAGGTAGCGATCTTTGTATGAGCAATACATGGCTTGACATCAACAGTCTTGGTTTCTCCGAATTTGGCTATGAGGAATGGAACGGTGCAGTGTAAAATTCTTTTTTGGGTGTTGTTTGTTGAAATCAGTAGCTATGACACGGCAGCTGCATCGGGCAGAATCGTCAGAATCCATCTTCGGTTACCTGTGATGAACGGCAACATTTTGAACTTTGTGTTGCCAAGTTTTGAATCGATTTTGGAAACAATTCTTGTCCTCTTTAATATGCTGCATGACCACGTTCTCATTGGAAAAACACATTTTTGTTTCACCATATTGTCTCACTGTGGGACCGCAAATGGCATTTACATTTGAGTGTAAAGAATTGCCACTAAGATGCATCTTTGATCCTTAAGCGTATAACAGATGGTACTTAATGGATCACAGCTGTTGGGACATTGATGAGACCTTTCTGCTGTATTAAATCTTCCTGACGACAGTAAATGTTGTTGCTAAGTGCACTCACTATGTCGTTGCTTGAAGAACGTGCATCTGTACTTTTCCAAGCAACATCTGCAACCCTGACTAAGCAATTCTTGACACGTCTAAGCATTGACTTAGCAAATACACTGCATGAGTCTCAGGCAAGCTTGGACTGATAAAACCAAATGTATTGCTCACAAAACAAAAACAAAACACCAGTTTTTTGTGAGTTGAGTAGTAGTGGACAGTATATTGAGAAATCTGTTCCATCTACATAACAGTATGTGATAGGAAAATTTAAAGTGATTTTTCTTTTTTTTTTTTTAATTTTTTTTTTTATTTTTTGATTAGCAGCCCACGATTCATAGAACGCATTTACAAGTGTTCAGAAGCAAATTGTTTTCCCATTTGAATTATACTGCTCACAAAAAACAGGGGATACTTCAAAATGAAATATTCCCTTTTTTGTGAGCAGTATATATATTTTAGCATGGACAATATTTTAGTTGGACAAAAGTTATGTCTATAGATGGAGCACAGTGTTTATATAATGTTTTTCTGCAGAAACATAAGATTTTTCAGTGATTAAGTACATTTGCTTCGGCCGACCTTGTTTTCTGGTTTTTAATTAACCTCGTCTTTTATGTAATGAAATTGCTGTTTTCTGTTTTAGAAATTCATTAATTTTGAATATGTTATTGATGGTAGTTTCTTTGCTCCGGTATGTTTTCTTTCTAGCTTTTGTTTCTCTTTTCTTTGTACACCTTTTCACTTTCTTCTCAAATACTGTGCTGTCTGTTATACTTAGTTGTATAGTTTTATGCTAAAACACTGCCATTGTGATTAGAGATTGTGATGTTTTTATTTCTTCCCTGCAAGCTCTGTTGCTTAAGGGACATGTTTAAACTATGTATATATATATAGATATAGATATGATTTGAGAATTTATTTTTACTGTCCTATAATTTAGATATGAATTTGTATTGACTAAGCACAGAGAATTTGGCTTAGCTTATTTCACTATGGTGTAAAATCCAGATCCTTTAGAATTCTTTTCGATAGTATGGAAACTGCTGAAAGGCAAACAAACAAAATCCTGCTGTTTCTCAAAGTTTTTTGCAGATGGCATGAACTTTATATATTTCCTGTCTGATAAGCTTCATTGACCCAAGAAGATGGGCCAGTAAAGCATTTTTACTTGGGGTACATTGATTGTAGTTTTCTTACCCAATTCAGATTGCACATTTTCATTTATTTTTTTTTTATTAGCATTCATTAACATTGCATAATTATTATTTTTGCCACATTTTTTTGGTTGTTTGTTAGATAATTGTAAATTACAGCATACAAAATTGCATTACCGAAAAGTTTGTGATATTTGCAAAAAGGTAGTAGGGTTTTCTCGTTTTGTTCTTGGCTGTGCGCTGTCACTAGATTTAGCTTTAACCTATTTGCCTGTTAGTTTTGTCAAATTACATATATTCAGCAGGGTGAAGCTATTTAAATGTCTTACTAAATTCATGCTCCAGCTTATTTTTATACATCCAGTATGTGTGAGACAATGGCTAAAATAATCACTTGCTCAATCGCTTGTATCAGCTATTGATACATGATGGTTATTGATGCAGTGCTGTTTCAGGGGTCATAGAGATCACAGATATTTTGGGCTTAATTGAAATTCCTACATATCTCTTGTAGAGGGAGAAATCTCCCCCCCCAGTCTTCCTTTGAGGAACATTGTTTGTTTGAACATTTCACAAATGTTCTTACATGTTTGTTGACACACTGGAAATCATCAGCAGGATGCAAGAAGGTCCTAGGTCCTTTTTGAGTGGAGTCCGCATGTCTTCCCCGTGTCTGCGTGGGCTTACTCTGGGTACTCCAGTTTCCTCCTATAGCCCAAAGACATACAGGTTAGGTCAATTGAGCACTCTAAATGGGCATTGACATTGGAGTGTGTATATGTGATAAGTCTTAAAATAATCATGAGGCATGACCGCTGATTCCAATAGCGACATGAATAAGCCATATAAACAACAAAATCATTATTACTAGCCCTAAATTGCTTAGGTTCCAACTCTTTGAAAATGTTTTGCAGGCCTGAAATGCAGGGGTGAATGGTTATAAATTCTACCAAGTTGACCGGATAAAACACAAATTATCTTTCAAATAGAATTATATAATGAAATAAATGTCAAAATAAATGTAAACAACAACAACCAAAAAGCACGTTTTCCATACTTTGCCAGTTTTCTGCTTTGGGATTGCTTTAAGGAGTATTTCTTTGCATTTTGCTCTGGAGGAATTGTATCTGCTAACCATGCTTACAGGATGTAGACTGTGTGAACTGTCAAACTCTGCAAGGTTAGATCAAAGCCTAACTACTTGGTTGTAATCCTGCTTTGCTATTAATTGGTCGGAGAAATCAAATTGCTGATTAACTTATTCTCCACACAGGTTGGGGCTTAACAAATTACTTTGAAGTGAGTGATTTCAGATTAAATATAACGATCAATGAAGTAAGGGATTAGATTTCAGAGTAATCAGGAAAAAAATCGCCTTAAGATGTGATGTCGAATGGATTTTTATTGTATTGCTTATGAATTGAAGGGGTTGTGGTTTATGGACTTTTTAATTAGGCCTTCATTTAAAAAAAAAAAAAAACGCATTTATGCTGGGAATTGTGAATATGATATTTTAAGTAATAGGATCTTGATTTTTTTTTTCCAGCTCTACTACAGATTGACATGACAAATAGGGCATCAGCTGAACCAGTTTTATGAATTGCCTTTTGCATCAGTAGGCTGCCGTCAATAGTGTTGATCGGTTGTTAAATAATGAGGCCTGACAAGCGGCGTGAAAGTTTGGAGTGCAAGCACTTAAACCGGCCTGTCTCGGCCGATGCAATCGTTTACTCTGTCACAGATGTCAGACAGTCACTGTCCCAGATTCATGGTGTCATCAGTCATTTCGCCATGTAGTCTGAGAATTATCTCAAGAACAGCTTAGTGTTTGCAGCAGAGCTTCTACAAGAAGTGCATACATTGTCAGCAAATTCCTCCCTGCAGCTGTACTTTATTCGGAACGATTGAAGCGGTTACTGGGCTGCAAAAATGATAAAATCATTAGCGAGTGCATGAGGCACGTGAGCGCTCCATTGTACTTAACCCGTCATAGACTGATTATAAAAGAGTTAAACAGTGTAAAACTTTATTCTAATTTGACCCAAACTCTGTTGTTCATCTACTTTTTGTGATTAAAATAGCACACAGTTATACCAGAAGGTCCAGGGTTCAAATCCCACCTCGGCCACAGTTTGGTCCCTGAGCAAGACCCTTAACCCACAATTGCTTGGATTGTAAGGCTGTATTAATTGTATGTTGCTCTGGATATGGGCGTCTGCTAAATGATGTAAATGTTAAGAGAGAGTGATTACAGATAGCTTGTTTAATGTCCCTGATTTTAATTACTCTCTACCTTTTATTACGCTTATATCTTTTTATTGTATTTGGTTTAAATGTTTTTATGGTTATGTTGCTGCCAAACATGATCATTCAATGATTGGGCAGGATATTGAATACGCTTTGAATTACTTTCTTATTTTTGTTACAATTAAAATACTAGTGGTGTACTTCAGACTTTGTCAGTCCCTGACCAAACCTGTGGCGTTGTGCTTATGGAGGCATTCAGCGCCGAGTAACTAAGAACAACAATTTGTTTACACTTCAGAGTGTGGGAAATCATTGTCCGGACATTTCAAATACCAATTAAGCTACTGCAGTAAAATAAAATATATACTGTCACTTTTGTGGCTGCTGGAACTTTAGAATACTGGACTTTTCATATGTTCATTTTTTTTGTAGTGATTGAGCCCCCAATAAAAGCTGCTGTTCAGCAATTAAGGTTTCTGTTTAACTATTAGTTAAAAAGGTGACCCCACCCCTTCCTTCTAATGGCACTGTGCTGTGCATACTCGATCTTCTTCCTTTTCCTCTTTTTGCAGTATGGGGTGGCATCAGCTGGCACAACCACAGGGAAGCATGTTCCAGGCTTGTCATCCTCAGCCATTCCACCAGGCCCTCCTCCTCCACCTCCTGTACCTGGTGCCCCACCTCCTCCACCTCCTCCTCCACCAATGCCAGGTTGTGCTGCAATGCCCGGAGTGCCTCCTCCTTTTGGTGCCCCTCCTCCTCCCCCTCCAGGCTTGGGAGGTGCCATGTCCTTCGCCATTCCACATGTGCTGCCTTTTGGTCTTCGGCCCAAGAAGGAGTTCAAGCCAGAGATCACCATGAAGCGTCTCAATTGGTCCAAGGTAACACTTACAACTTTGCCAAAAGGTTGACCCAAATGTTTAATACTTAAAGGCCTATAATTAGCTAGCAGTCTTTCTCAATTGCCAAAGAAACCATTGAGAAGTTCACTCACTATGATACCATCTTTTCTGTTTTGTACCTTATACCCACTATAGATTATTAGAATTTCTGTTGTAAGCCTGATCAGTTGACTTTTCATCCCTTTCATGAACATCTGTCTAAACGGCTGGATTATGCAGGCCGTGTAATATGAACCACTGCTTAAACTCATGGCATATGCTCTTAATATACGGCAAGCTTCTGTTTCAAATGCACATAAAAGTATTAGTATATTAGTATATAACAGGTTGCCCATCCATCATGCAATTTTTGAAAGTGCACAAAGAAAAACCTGACTAGAAACAGTTTTGGAAAATAAACACCTAAATGTTGCCAAAACAGTTTTACAGTAGGACGAGGTGGAAGGTTGAACATCACTCAACTTTCCCAGTGTTTTGTTGCCTTATCCCAAACGTGTTGCAGGCATCAGATTCAAAATGAGTGAATATTTGCAAAACAATAAAGTAAGCAAATAAGTATTTGAAAATCATCATATTCTGTGTTTGTGTCTTATACAACGTTCCAACTTTATTGAATTGGGTTTATAGCGTTCTACACTCCAGGTGTTATACAGATAGTCTCAACACACAGAGCGTCAAAGAAATAAATAAAAAAAAAAAACTCAGAACATTATGTACACATATAAAACACCTGATAATGTAAGTAGATGGAGAGGAATTGTAAAGTGTTGTTTAAACATTTAGCTTACAGCATATGCTCTTAGTTTAAGAAAAACCTATGTTAAGCTCGTGCCATATGCTCTTCACTCCAAAATCACGAGAAGTAATCCTGATGTTTTGCACAGTCATTAATTTACACTCCTAAATGTATTCACTCAGTGGGTTATAGGGAAGTGATGCTTTGAAACTGCACTGTAAAGTGAGTTACACAGCTCAAGCTCAGATCTTTTCATTACTATATTTGCTCAACCAACCCTGCAAACAGTTGCAATAGAGAAGCCATCTGCTAAGCGACTATAAAGAAAACTTCTGCTGCTCAGTGCCAAAGCTCATTAAATACAAATTCTTGGGTTATCCATGAAGGATCCAAAGGTATTATCGGACACCCTGCTTCATTCCTGTAGGAGTGTTATTACTCTGCCGTCTAACTGTTAATATTTTATCTTTGTCTGCTTTACAGCAGCCATTCAGCAATTATACAAAGTTAGCCATATGTTTAGCTCAGCCAAACCTGTTAGGTGATTAACTATTAGGAGGATAATGAGGCTCTGTTGAGCTTTCAAATTGCTGTAGATGACACATAAGGTGCAATATTCATGTTTCTTTCTCCAAAACATTTCTCTCTCATTTTTTCAGGGCTGTTAAATGAGAGTGGAAGCAGCTGTTTTACTACTGACAGCACTGTCTCTCGCTTGCTCGCTCTCTCTAATATGCATGTGCACTCGTATATTCTGACATTGCCTTGGTTTGATCTTTGCACTGTAAACCAAAAGCAATAATTGTGTAACTTCACAGCAATAGACAACAGTCTGTCGACAACGAATTTTCACAATAAAACTTAAACAACAATAGTATCACATGTGAATTCCCATTCATTTAGATTTGGTAAATGCTTTGTTTTTTTTTTAATGCTGTAACTTTTGACAAAATGTGTCATAATTTTAGTCGGTCATTACTTCCTGAGTACTGAGCAAATCTTACCCATGATAAATGATAGACGATTTAAGTTAACTTCGGTAAAATGTGTCATGAGCCAAGGAGGTTAATAATATAGTTTATACTTGTGTTGAGTAGAAGGCAACTGGACTTCTTGGTTCTCAAAGTCGTCCAGTTGTAGTCTACTGAACGCTTAAGTCTACCACGAGAAATAATACAGAGATATACAGTTGGCCAAAGTCAATAACACAAAGATTATTTTATAATAATATTAATACAAGTCTCATGTGATTATAATTACTAATGGTTCAAAGTAAAAGCAAAGCCTGGGAACTCAAGACACTTTTATATCTGTAAAAGCTACCTGGATCCTGCGCTGTACTGGAGGATTCAGTTCTTGCTTTCCTTTCGGTTGGCTGTAATCTCTAATCTTTTTAAGACCCACATAGATGAAAAATGCACCGTGAAAATGATGAGAACCGAGACACATTTTTGTAGTCAAACCGCGTCGAGAACTGAATCCTGAGGTGGTCGAGAGCAGGGTTTGTTTAGTGATACTGGTGTAGTGTCATTTTGTGCACTATGAACTAAAAGACGTAAAGACTGTCGTAAAAATAACCATTAGTTTTGGTGCATCACAAATCCCGATGTACTTACTTTCAGGAAAATCAGATAGCAAGAGCCTTTTTTGTAATACAAAGTTCTGGCATCACTAAAAGCCTTTTACTGCCAATGTTGCCATAATAGTGATGCAGCAGACTGAGTGCGTTTACATGCACTCAATAATCCGAGCTTAGTTGAATTTCAACAGTTATCCGATTATAAAAGTGGACAAGTAAACAACATACTCCGATCTGGACATTGGATTAGGAAATCCGATAAACAGAGCTGCGGTTTTCTTAGAGGCTTTTCTACTAAGATGCAGCACCCGCTAAACAGCTGTAGAACACATTGTGGAGACACAAATGCACTACATGCTTGAGAAACTGAAGAATTTGATTAAGGTAAAGTTTGAAGTGTATGGTACATGATTTGGCACAGACTATTGCCATGAGGCAAAGTGTAAATCTTATTTGTAAGATTATTAAGTGTATGTAGACTCACTCATTGGTTCTTCTGCTTGTTATCCGGGAACTCGTTTCAATGCCTTAATTAAGTCCATAGTAATGACACCGTGACAGCAGTGAACCAACTTCAACTTGGTCAATAGCTTATAGGTACTATAACATGCAGCTGTGTACATTTGTGCCTTAAACCTAGTCTTCTAGCATTCAGGTCACATCCACAGTGGAAATTAAATACTAACATGCTCGTGTTCAACTGAAATAGACATCTCAGTTGTCTTTTTATCAAGATCATCTGTTGGAATGCTCTCTGCCTCTGAGCTGAACTGTGAACTTTTGCTGACCCTCTGCTCAGTAGGAAGGGGGTTGGAGATAGTGTGCGCTCAGCGGGTTGTGAAATCTGGTCCATGGTCTAATCTGTGAGCTGAGATGCAGACCCAGAAATTTAAATTCTGCGTTAATAATCTGCAGGAAAGCAAAATAAAAATAATATGCAACAGTATAAATCATTTAAACGACATAAGCCACCTTATGTGTGTAATAGGGCAGTCACCCAGCAGATTAAAGCTGCACTTACTTCAGTGGACATTGGAATGCTGTACGGTTTCATTGCGTAAATTCCATTAGCAGTATTGATTAAATAAAATCTGTGGCTCCACTTTTACCCATGTGTCCTATTATAATTGCTGAGGTGTTTTGGGTTTGTGTAGCTCTAATATTGAGTAACAAATAATTCATTGAGACAACTTAACAGAATGGCTGACGATTTCCCGTATTAGGAAAAACGGTGTCATCACGATGGAACTGAGAGGGATTACTTTCAGTTGTAGAAACTTATGGATGGCTTATGGCTATAACCCATTATTTGGTATTTTAAAGTCCATCCGCAAGCCTAAAACTCACGTATATGACTGTGGTGGCTTAATGGTTAAGGTACTGGATTATGGACCAGAAGGTCCAAGTTTCAAAGCCCACCTCTTCCAGGCTACCACAGTTGGGTCCCTGAACAAGGCCCTTAACCCACAATTGCTTGGATTGTAAGACTATGTAAGAATTGTAAGTTGCTCTGGATAAGAGCGTCTGCTAAATGACAAATGTCGATTCGTGTGAGGACACACTGAGAAGCTGGCGCCTTTTTCTTTCAGGCCTTACTCGCACTGAGTAACCCTGAACCCTGTTGGACCCCGCGGGGGGGGGGGGGGGGGGGGGGGGGGGG